>CM075009.1:2750132-2768519 GCA_037576675.1 Pangasius sanitwongsei | reverse complement strand
GAGACTGTGCTGGGAGACACAGCAAACCTTCTGGCAATGGCACATATTGATGTGCCATCCTGGAGGAGTTGGACTGCGTGCGCAACCTCTGTAGGGTCCAGGTATCGCCTTATGCTACCAGTAGTGACACTGACCCTAGCCAAATGCAAAACTAGTGAAAAACAGTCAGAAAAGATGAGTAGGAAAAGAAATGTCAGTGGCCTCCACCTGTAAAACCATTCCTGTTTTGGGGGTCGTCTTATTGTTGCCCATCTAGTAGGACAATTTCATTAACACCAAAGCAGCTGAAACTGATTAACAACCCCCTCAGCTACTTAACTGACTAGATCAATATCCCAGGAGTTTAATTGACTTGATGCTACACTCTGATTAAAATATATATATATATATATATATATATATATATATATATATATATCCATATTTTTAATTAGAAGTTTGCATTTTTCTATATTTGATTCCATTCTGTTTTTCTTTCTGTAATCTTTTGTCTATTATTTATTACATGGAAAGCTGCCTCGTGACACTGTCAAAGCAGAAAAAACACACACACACACACACACACACACTTTGTACATCTTTAATAAAGCATGCTGATGCACCGTCTGCGTGGGCTGAGAGAGAAGAAGGAAGTGGTTGCACATACGTGAGTCTGTAGGGGAGCGTGTTATTACTGTCAGCGTGTTATGAAATGGCAGTGCCACTGAAACCACAGTCAGCTCATCACACACACTCACCCTGCACATGACCTGTTTATAACTATAGCGTGACAGTGCTTTAACTAACAGCACAATTCCTACTCCCAAATCTGAACTACATCCTGTGTGGGCCGTCACGGAGTTCATATCAGTTTGATGTAACATGCGGAAATGGGAAGGGGGACAGAATCCAAAAATCGTAGTCAAGCAGGTAGGTAATCAGCACACGTACAACAGACAAGGGTAAGAACTATAAAACTCGAAAAATAAAGACTTACTGTGACAAAAAGCAGGATAAGGCTTCACAGGGAGGAACAGGGGAGAAATTCCCAAACCGATCAGAGTGAGACACAGAACAGGCGAACACATTAGGGTAATCAACCAATATCAAATTAAAAAATCACATGTAATGAACTCAAAACAAAACAAAATTACATGTGAGCGGAGATCGTCACACTGGCAAACCCTCCATGTAAACAAACATTGCTTTAGGGTCATAGATTTAACTCAAACATGTACATTTTTTTCTATATATTCTGGAGAACATAAGCTTTCTCATTTGAAGATGTGGTGTAATGCGACCCAATAAAAAGAAGAGCTACTGTTATCACCCCTAAGTTGATTATTTTCCAATAATCGTATGCCCTAAAGTGCTGTGTTCCCCTTATACCACAGCAATTAATGACATTTTATTACATTTAATGTTGTGGAACATCCACAAAACAAGTTAGTTCCTGTTATTGTTTATATCTAGCAGCTATAAACAGTCATTCCCTCACTTTCTCTTGAAGTTAATAAGACAAAAAAAAAAAAAAAAACACAGCTTGTCCTGTTCCAGAGAAACCACAAAACGTAAACATGTACAGCTTTACATCTGACTGTTACAAAGTGCTGACACTGGAGACTCCTTCCACAAATGTTAAATAAACATCTCCTTACAGAAAACTATCAACAATTATTCATTTTTATTTGTTAAACAGCAGCACACTTTTAAATCTGTTTTATTATTAGGCTTAGTCCCTGTGAATGAGCTGTTGCTATAGAAACGATAACGTATTAGAAAGAGCGCATTAATATTTACCCTGTCAGAGCTGCTGTTATAGAAAATTAATCTACTGAAAATCATTCATCCCAGTACTAAATCCTATTCAGCGATGAACCATGGTGAGTCGGAGTGAATGACGAAGATGAGTGTGTGTGTGTGTGTGTGTGTCTGTCTGTGTGTGGCATAAACAGTGTTTCAGAGCAGGTGTGCATTATTCGCTAGACACAATGAAACATTTCTGCCCAGTCACTCTCCACTCAGATAATCGTCTCTCATTCTCTGTCTCTCCAAAGTCACTGGCTTTGCAATGCACCAAACACACACACACACACACACACACACACACACATACACACTCAGATCAGTTTGCAGATGGGAGCGAGATGAAGTCTGTCTGTCTACAGGGAAGCTCTTCACTCATCCCTCGTTCTTCTCTCATCCGTTTATGCTCCACCCATCCGGGACGTGACTCCCACCAGTCGTGCAGGTTTGGAGCAATCTGACAGGCTCGTCCATCACGCCAGCATCACACACACGTTTAACTCTGACTGATGAACAGAGAGAGAGAGAAATGATGGTGGAAGGACATCTAGACAGAAACACCTGAACAAATCATCAGATCTCCATCAGCAGCACACACACTTCTTTTGTTTGTTTAGCAATAAAAGGTTATTGCATGGTTAATGGTGGTACTTGGAACCTTTTGTGGAAAAGAAATCTTGAGTTTTACAAGTCAAAGATTTCGAAGAATGTGTTGATGTGGCTAAAACAACAGTAAGGAAACGGCAAAGCAAAAGTCTGGTGTGAGTGCTACTTAATAAGGATCAGCTCCTCCATTTTCTTAACAACCAACAACACCACAGATCCCGCCTTCTTGTTCTCTATTTGCTCAGAAGACCAAGAAAGAAATTCACAGGTCAAAGTTCATCTACATAATGGTAGGAAGCGAAAATAACCTCTTCCAGGAGCAAATACACATCGTTCACGTCTTGCGTCCTTTCCCCTTCAGTGAATTTCCTGACCACAAGTGAGTTTATTTTGTGTTTGTTTTGGTTCGAAAGTGTTGTTTTCAGGCGTCGCCCATATCACCATTGTAAAAGCTACAGCTAGACCATAAATGCGGGCGCCATAACCTTAACATTCAGGGTTTGTTTTATATATAAATCACTGTTGGTTTATTTCAAATTCTTAACTTCTAATTGGAAAGTGGAGTCTCTGTTGGTTGTAAGAGTGTGTTGAAGGTAGTTAGAGGAACTTTCTAAGGACCTTTATGGAACCTTTCCAAGCATGATTTTCTACTGACTTGTGTATGAACTCCTACGCATTACCCTAAGCCCTAATCTCTAAACACTAACCCTTAACCCTTCACCTCACTTACTCAAAGGACATCATTTTAGACTCTTTTAGGTTCTTCTTACAATTTTAGTTTTCTTTTATTTATTTATTTATTTCATAAAAACATGGTCTACACACATCAAGGTCGTTTCATGGTTAACAGTTCTACTACTTACTTAGAACCTTTCGTAAAATGAAATTCTCTGTTATAGAGTTAGTTTTTGTTTTTGTTTTTGTTTTTTTCTTAATTGAGTATTTTCCTTGACTTGTATGTTAAAGTTCATTATTTATTTATTTATTTATTTATTTATTTGCATAAAAGCTGCCATTTTTTTTAAAAAGGTATACATTGCCCATAGAATTGTTGGGAACCTTTTGAAGAAGCTTTATAAATCCTTTCTAACCATGTATGTCTAATGAATTGTTAGATTTAAGCAATTAGATTTGCTTCTATCACCTTTTCTCATTGTCACAAGCTAATTACTTTCCAGCATGTGATTATCTTTTTCTTCCCTCTTTATCCTTGTCTTCCCTATCTCTCTTCTCCCTCTCTCATCCTCTTCTTTATGCCTGTATATAGCTTTCTTTCTTTTTCCACCTCTCTTCTTCACCTTTCTCCCCTTCTTTTCCCCTTCCTCTATCATTCTTCCACTCTCTCTCTCTCCCTCCGTCACGAGGCCTCTCCTTCGCTCCACTAGGTGACACTGTGGTATCAGGAAATTCAAACAGCTTGTTGACTTTCAGAGAGTACAGAGAGAAGATGGGGTGAGGATGGGGTGAAGATGGGATGGAGGGGTCTGATGGATGAGAGGAAGAGGGATGGAGCAATAGAGGGAGGGAGAGCAGGGTGCACACTCTTCTAAGAGCCGAATCCAGTTATAAAGCCATTACGGAAGATAAATAAGCTCAGAGAAAACGGAGGAACAGAGCGACGCACAGGCCCGAGAAGATCCTGGAAAAACACGTACGACACATTCACACAGAAAACACGCACAGGTCCTGTGTGTGTGTGTGTGTGTGTTATTGATCTGAGCCAGGTGACATGTGGACGGAGATCTGATTGTGTGTGAGAGGGTCAGCCTGAGGTGTCAGAGAGGGAAGGGACACTTGTCTCTCTCTCTCTCTCTCACACACACACACACACACACACACACACATGTACACAGTGTCTCCCAGGCCTCCACCTGTCAGAATATTGACCTACATCACCATCTCTCTCACACACACACACTTCTTCTGTACTAAAATTAGGTCAGTAGTTGAATGGCGTCTTTAATGTAAGTATATACATTTATACCACAGCACTGCTGAATTCTTGATTCTGATTGGTCAGAAGATGTTGATTCATTTTCTATAACAGCAGCTTTGACAATAGTCCCAGCTATAAGACAAATCACAGGTTTATATTAACATGTTATTTCTAATATGTTATCATTTCTATAGTAACAACTTGTGTAATGTGCATATTCATTCGGTGAAGTTTTCTGAAGACTTTTGGAAACATCTTTTCCGGCATCTTGAGGACAGAAGAGTTTAGTCTTTGCGATTTCTCGATAACATGACAGGCTGCATTTTTGTTGTCAAATTGCTGTTGCATAAGAGGAATAAAACACGTCAGAACGTGCGGTTGTAGGAAAATAATCAACTTCAGGATGGTTTTAGTAGCTTTGCCTCATCACACCACCTTACTGTCATGGTTTATTCCTTACTTAGACATTAACATTACGTATTACATCAAGAAAGTGTGTTCGGTGATTACGTGTTAAAACAAACATAAACAGCAAATTTACAAAAATTTGGAATACAGCGTAAATTAAAACAAATATTTAAAGGCTATGAAAAGTACTACTGTTAAATCTTGGTCTAAACATACAAACACGTTCAGGATTAGAAAGTTACTTTTGGAAATTTGCATGTACTTGCATCATTTGTGCAACAGAAGTACAGTCATATTAGAACACGTGAGGTAGTGATTAGCCCCGCCTCCTCTGAATTCCGTTATATCTCAGCGGATTGCTTATAAACATCCAGTCATTAATTCCTAGATCCTAACTGAAGAATAACTGAAAAATAAAACAGACATGCTACATATTTTAGTGTTTGTGTTCCACGTTATCCACTTTGCCCGGGGCATCTGTATGTGTTCACGAATTCAGAAGCAGTAAATAAACAAAACGTGGATGGCTGTGTTAGCATTAGCTTTGTGTGTATCTGTGTGTGTGTGTGTGTGTGTGGTTGAGATTCTCAAGTCCTCTGAAGTCCTGTGTCACTGTGTGTTCATTTACTGAGATAAAGCACCCACTCATTCGTTCAGAGATTTAATCTCAGCTAATGAAGGGACTGAGCCATTAGCGCCTTAAAGCAGAGTCACTTCATTCGGACCCTTCATTTATTAATTAAAGCGTGTGAGTGTGGCTTTGTGTGGGTGTTCGTCAGTTAGACATTGAAGCCTGTGCATGGAATCTGCTGTAGCAGCTATATGACTTCTACCATGAAGATATGGTGCCTGTGTTTTTTGTAAAGTAATTAAGGTTGGAATTAGACTGTCAATTAAAAGTTGGATCTCATATAGAGCCATTTATTCAAATACACAGCCGTATCTCTCTTTACCACTCTGTACAAACAGAGACCACACCCACTTCAGTGGGACAGACTGGCAGAGAAGCCACACCTCCTTTAATAAGAGTAAGGCATGGAGGCCATGCCTCCATTAATGAGACTAAGATAGAGAGACCACAGCTCCTTTATTGTGACTGATAGGTACTCTTTCACTAAGGCTACATAGGCCATGCCTCCTTCACTAGGGCTGACAGGTACATAGGCCACACCTTCTTCACTAAGGCTGGTACATAGACCACACCTTTCTTCAGTAGGGCTGACAGGTACTTAGGCCACACCTCCTTTACAAGGGCTGACAGGTACACAGAACCCACACCCACTTCTCTGGGACTGACTGGCAGAGAAGCCACACCTCCTTTAATAAAAATAAGGTATTTTAATGGGACTAAGGTACAGAGGCCACATCTCATTTACTGGGACATATACAGAAGCCACACCCACTTCCCCCAGGACTGACTGGTGGACATGACGTGCTTCCTTCACTAGGACTGACATGCATAGGAGCCACACCCATTTCAACGGGACTGACTGGCAGAGATGAAACACATCCTTTATTGGGAGTGCTAGGCACAGAGGCCACACCTCTTTTAATGAAACTAAGTTATGGAGGCCACGCCTCCTCCAGTGTAACCAAAAAGCACAGATAGCATGCCTCTTTCACTAGGACTGACAGGCACACAGACCCCACCTCCTTTACTGGGACTAACAGATACGGAGACCATGCCTCCTTTGAAAAGCATAATGGGACTTTAAAAAGCATAATGTGACTAGGATAGAAAGACCACACCTTTTTACCTGGCACTGAAAGGCAGAGGCCACACCTTTTTACCTGGCACTGGCATCTCTTTCAGTCGGACTGTCAGGCACATACTGCATGCCTCTTTCACTGTGAATGACAGGCACATAGGCCACTGCCTCTTCATTGGGAATGACAGGCACATGAAACATGCCTCTTTCATTTCAACCTTTCAACCTTTCAACCTAAAGGCACTGATATACACAGAGGCCACACCTCCTTCAGTAGTACTGACAGACACAGAGGCCACGCCTCCTTCCCTACAATGTGTGTGAAGTGCTTTTATTCCTCACTCTTGTATGTTCTCCTTTTTCCTGCTCTGTGCTCTGACCTGACGGTCTCAGCCTTTTTTCATTGAGGCTATAGTCTTGAAGACAGACATCCAGAGGTCCATGAGGAGATGACGAGACTCAGTCAGTCCTGCCCAGGAGACAGTGAAGAAAGCGAGGGTTAAAGATGAGGTCAGAGTTTCTCTCTGTGTCCCAGAATCTGTATTGATCTCCCTCTGGCCATGTTAGAAGGAGACATGCATTTAACATCAGCAGAGCTGCAGACAGAGAGAAAGAGGAAAGTACATGTCAATCAAAGAGAGAGAGAAAGAGAGAGAGAGAGCACAGGACTGATTCTCAAAGGACAGAGAGAGACAAGGGCTTAAAGTGAAGCTCTTCAGTTGAGTGCTCATCTGTCAAATCTCCATCATCTCCTGGTCAGGTGCTGAAGATAATATATCGCCAGTGCTCTTTCATCTATTTATTTAATTTTTTAAAAAAAAGTCTGTGACATTAATTTGTTTCCAGAAATGCCCAATATCTTCTTTTCAACAATTATATATAATATAATCATAACACAGTCTATATTCAGCAGATATGTCATTTAAGGTTCCATTCAAATTCATATAAGAACTTTAAAAGTCTACTTTTCCGATATGTCAAATACCATCTTGGGCTTGAGCAGAGCAGTCACTCATTGTGTTGACCAGTGAGTTTGTCTGTGTGTGTGTGTGTGTGTTTTGTGTTCACAATACAGTGTAAGCTTGGTTGCAGGCCTGCAGCCACTCACACGTTGCACCATGTTTCTATTGAAGCTTTTCTCTAGCGGCAGCTTGTTAGTTTATCCCTGTCAAATGAAAATCCGAGTCGACATTGAGATATTGATTTCCTTACAGGCAGATAAAGGGCTTCTCCGACAGGTGGCTATGGAAAATGCTCCGAGCCGGCATACACACACACACACTTACATGGTCCAACACAGAATGTAGATTACAGTTTACACCTGTGGCAAAATCAATAGTCCCGGACAGACAAGAGATATACACTGAAGCCATTTTCTCCTCTGTGAATGCAGTAACAAAAGGGTCTGTACAGCATTCGCTCGCCAGTCAGACATGATAATACATAAATGTCCAAGAAGACGACTTCAAGCACATCACACCATTCATAGAACACCACTTTGATATTGAGTTACTCATATTGTTATAATAATAATAACAATAATAACAAAAGGCCTCGAAAGATTTCATTTACTCATTCGAGAGAACCTTTTATCAACAACAAATAATTTCTCTATAAATGTTTAATGAGAGGTCGTATGAGAGAAAAACCTGGTTATGAGTTTTTCTTCCATTTCATGCCAAACAGTAAATGGGATCAAACTTCAGGAACTCAGATTGGTTCAAGGAATCATTCAGGTGATTTATTTAGATTTATATAATTTGCACAGAATTGAGAAAATCTCAATTCAAATGTTGCGTCATGCTTTGCCGCCTGCCACTGACTCTGAGCACGTACATAGAAAATGAATGGTCGTCTGTCACATTGTGCTTAAAAAGCACTGACACTTGTTTTTTTTTTTTCTTTTCTTTACAGGAAAGTTTTTTTTTTCCCCCAATTAAAAAAAAAGTTCAAATTTAAAAAAAAAAAAGCTCAGAATAGCACTTTTTATTTACCTCCCAACTAATCAGGTTGTGCTGGCAGAAAAGGTTTTGTTGACGAGCAATATTTAGGACATTTCGAAATCAAAAATATTTCAAAGCCAATATTCTAACCTTGCAATATAACCAAACATAAGAACGTGTCTATGTTTGGACAATCGCCGGTGCATGATGTGATGCCTACAGTCAAGTTGCACATGCAGCTCAAATTTGTTTGATTTGCTGCCTTTAAAGCTACAACGAAGACAAACAACCTCTTCATCACCAGAGTTACATCTTTATTTCATCTGCATTACCGACTGCATATCAGTAAATACATGCTCTGGTCAGCACCTCTGTGAGATTACGGAGGGCATTTCTCCCAGAAAAGAAGACTACAGAGATAATAAGAAGATCTGTTTTTAGATTTTTTTCCTCAGGAAATTAGTTTAAGTATCAGATGTGGCCCCAAGTGAAACATAGAGGCAATCTGAAACTCTAATCTGATCTAACGCTGTTTAATTCTGCAGAAACGACCCCCCAAATGGCTATAAAACAGCAGATAATATGAATATCTGTCATTTTGCCATGATAATGTAGGTTACACAGTGAGGAAGAGAAAAGGAGGGATAGCAGAGACATCAGTAGATCTGTAGACAGCAGTGAGAAATGAATCATTTTTTAATGTTTTTGTCCTTCTTAATCCTTTCCTTAACTCTCATGCTCCCTTTTTTCCTCCATCCAAAACCCTGCTGGTCACTTTGTATTCCCCTACAGAGCACCGAGAGACGTTTTAAATTAAACCTGCCACCTGGGGAACAGGATCATTTAGGCTCCTATCATATCTGTTACGGAGGCATGCTGGAGATTCTCCAAGCACTCCATCAATCATTTCCTGAAGAGTTTCTGATATTCAGTACGGCAAAATATTTTAATGAAACCATTTGGCTGATATGAGAGAATGCACCTGCAGTCAAGAGATCTCTAATTGGTGAACCTGACTCTTGGAGGTTCTTCCACAGAATATCAAATGTCGCACAACAAAAAAAAAAGTGAACAAAACTCAAACGTATGCATGGAACAGAACATTTGGGGACATGATGTTATAGGAAAATAATCAACAATGGGGTTGTGTAGTGGTGTTTAAGCTTATTTATGCAATTATTACAAAACAATTATATATCTAGGTAAAGACGACTTGCAACAACACAAAAGTAACGTCAGCCAGAAGCACGTGGCTCTTTCATGTCTTGTTTTAGCAAGTAAGGTGTTTTCCCAAATGTCATGGAAGTGCCCTCAAACCAATTTCACAAGGAGAAGAACGTGTATAAAACCACAGACACACACATGACTAGCTTGCTAATGTGCCCTAAATGCCTTCTTATGTAACAAATAATGTCATTGTGTAATTTGGTACATTTTGTAGATTACTCAAGACTGTTTTATTTGCCACAGAAACTCAGTGTTCATTAACCACATACATGCTCAATATGCTTTCATATTTGGCAACATTTTGTAAGATATAAAGAATGTTGCATGTAGTTTGGAGACTTTTCAACTGGCAGCATTGTAGACATTGAAGTCTTTGTAAAAATATATCACAGTTAGTCATTTAGTCTAACGCCATTACACAACTACAGCAGTGATTAAAGTTTTAGTTCAGCGCTACATTTACAGTAATAAGTAATATTAGTAATATAGTCATGATGCGATGGCCCTGCATGGAAAGCCTACAGATCACCATGGGATTACTGTGGATGGTATCACAAAGACACCTTATAGATGGCATATACTGTATGCTCTTCCTTGAGTAGCCTAAAGACAGCAATTGCTAAGAACAGTTTACACTCAAGTCTCAATCACTGAACAGTTGATAACTTCAATTTAATACAATAGACGTAAAGTTAAAACTCTCATGATGCTGATACTCAAGTTCTTTTAATACAATTCGCATTGCTTGACTCTATACTATACAGTCGTACAAGAGAAATGATTTATGATCGCACTATCTGGTGCCATTCAGATGAGGATGGGTTCCCTTTTGAGTCTGGTTCCTTTGAAGGTTTCTTCCTCATGTTGTCTCAGGAGGTTTTTCCTTGCCACCATCTCCTCTGGCTTGCTCATTGGGGATAAATCTGTGAAGATTTGTGATCTGTGAAGTGAAGCTACTTTGGGAGAATGTCCATTGTTAAAAGTGCTATATATATAATTGAATTGAGTTAAATCAAATGGATGGGACATGCTGTCAAAATAAAAATTAATCCATCACAGTGTGGTGTGATTCAATGGGATGAGAAGTGGAGCTATTGTTACCACCCCAAAGTTGATCATTTTTTTAATAACAACGTAGAACGAAGTGTTTTATTTCTCTTATACCACAGCAACTTATCAACAATTTCAGTTTTCAGATGTATCAATAAACAACAAGTCATGCTTTTTCACCGTATATTGTCAGGTTTAATGTTGTGGAGCGTCCTCGAAACAAGTTAGTTCCTGTTCTCACTTACGTTATAGCAGCTATAAACAGTCATTCCCTCACCAGCCTCTTTTTTTCTCTCTCTCTGCTGTAGACGAAAAAGCGCAACTTGTCACTAGTTACCTGGGGAATAAGAAAGACTTTACTGTGGTGGAAGACTTCCTGACACTGGCAACTCCTTCCATAAACGTTCAATTGACATCTCCTTACAGAAATCTTTATCATACCAACGATTTGATGTTTTTCTTTAATAAAATAGCATTTTTTAATCAGTTTATTGCTAGCCTCAGATTATGTGTATAAGTGTATGAGTATATTAATAAAAATGTGTACAGTAATATAAATTACAGCCAGAACTATTGTCAGAGTTGCTGTTATAGAAAATAATTTTTAAAAAAAAACGTCAGATTTGAGAATTGAACAGTGCTGTGGTATAATAATGTTTTAATATAATGTTTGCAAACATCCGTACAATGTTGCTTCAACAGTTTTAGGTTAAAGACATGAACGCTGGCATTTCCACCATTATTAGGGCAGGAACATTATTTCTAGAACTTTTCAGCCAAACCTTCTTAGGAATCTTCAGTACTTCCTGAACGTTCCACCTGTACACCACATGGCAACCAGATAAATATCGAATTTTACTCTCCGTTGATCCTTCCAACCAGAATATATTTATAGCTGCAACTAAATCATGCTTTGTTGCTGGCTTTGCGAAGACCTTAAGAATAACCTCTACAGACATCTGCTTCTTTTCCCATCTTCGCCACAGAGCACGTTGGAATACTGTGATAGTATCTGAAATGTTTCCTACTGTAGCTGTGTCTAACTTGTATTCTTGCACCGCAACCTTTTAGACTGATGTCTAACAGACTACAATGCAGCCGAGACTTAAAGTGGGACGAGGAAGGCATACAAAGCCACTGTGATAAGCCCAGAGTATTTAGTTGAGCTGATAAAGAGTCAGCAGAACCTGATCTGCAAGAAAGTGTTATGTCAGAATCCTTAAAACATGCATGCAGAATCTGTCCAAGTTTGAAATGCACCACTACACATTTGCATCTGTTTTATTTTCTACAAAGTTTTAACATTTTAATGTGCATTACAGTCTGTGGTTTGAGGTTGGAGGTCTCTAACTTCAACTCCCTCATCTCTGTGTGGATCGCCTTCATGCCCTCTGTTCTGACCCCTGTCTCACATGGCTGGCTCTCGCACTTTAATAACGAAGCCGAGCTTGTGAACATGCTCAATCTCCGAATGATTCACGATTAGAAATGCACTCGATGATTCAACCCAGCACCGAAATTAAGTGGCTGTGTCACGTTATAAAACAAAGAAATAAACAGATGAATAAATAACAGGGGCCTTTTGCAAAATAAATTACCATTTGGCCAGGAATGTTTTCACCACAGCGCTGCTGAATTCTCAATTCTGATTGGTCAGAATGTGTTGTTTAATTTTCTTTAATAGCAACTCTGACAAAAGTTCCGGCTGCAAAGCAAAAGACAGGTTTATATTAATACGCTCGCTCTAATACATTATGGTTTCTATAGCAACAACACATTCAGGGATGTGCATGGTAGACGCACGACATAATAATAAGGATAATGATAAACTAGGAAGGAGTCTCCGATGCCAGTGCTTCGTTTTCTGACATGGGAAAATCTTTAGGACAGAGGAGTATACACTTTACAGTTTCTCAGTAACTATAATATTTCAAATTTTAAATTTATATCCAGAATTTCTATATTTCTGTATAACTGCTGTGTGATTGTTAAAAGCGCTATACAAAGAAAATTGAATTGAATTGAATAGCTAACTTGTTTTGCCGACATTCCACAACATTAAATGTAACTATAAATGGATCAAAAGTATGATCATTATTTATCATTATCAAGTCATTATTTAATAAACCATAATTGTAATCATTGGCAAATAATTGTGGTATAAGGGGAATAAAACAATTCTCGACATGTTTCCTGCCACCCTGTCGTTAATTATTTTCCTATAACAGTAGTGTGTTATTTCTTACATATTGAAAGGCATGGTCTAACACGCTCCCTCTCTCTCTTTCTTTGTTTCTTCATCTTTGCAAGCTGACATGAGCATTTCAGCCACCAAAAGAAAATAAAATGTTAGTGATTTAAAATGGCTGTCATTGTGCATCATCCAGACAGAGTACTGCCATTTTCATAACAAGAAATCTGTGTGCACCAATCTCATTTTCAATCTCTCTCCCCAGCTGTTTCACCGAAGCCGCATTTCTGCAATAGGCTTTTCGAACATCTCCAAAGTAATTACATCGCTTGGTCTCCCACTTTCCTCCTCTCTCTCTCTCCTTCTCCACCCACACACTCGCAGTGCAGAGACGCCGCTGTCCCGCATTGTTCTTTCAAGGCCTGCCGCTGCCTGAGGAGAACGGAGGAGAAGAGGGAAAAGAGGGATGGAAGGAGGAGGGGGTTCTGTCGTCTCTCTCTCTCTCTCTCTCTCTCTCTCTCTTTCTCTTGCCAAATGGGAGTCACACTCTGGGCAGGTGGCACTAATTACACACTCTCTGACAGTCTGCACTCCAATCAGTCTCAACGCAATCAGCGCTCAGGGCTGAGTAAGTGATTCCACGCTCACTTTCTCTCTCTTTCCTCTTTCTTTCTCTCATGCATGATTACCCTGATGTCTGACTGCAGGACCTGTTCAGAGCAGGCCTCCGCTGCACCCACTGATAACACGAAATTGCAGTCGTAGTATTGTACGCTTTTTCTCTTTTTTTGGTCTTTTTATTTATTTGTCTTTACTTTAACAGGTTCTTGCTATATTGGCCTATAAGTACAAAGCGTATTAACAAACAAAAAAGACAACCACAAAAAAAAATCTACAACACAACAGCAAATTCAGAAACACAACACAAACATGCACACATCAGTAAAATCAAACACAAAACAGCAAATTTGAAAATGCAACAGAATAACTAAATACACAGCAACAAAAACAAAAACGCAACACCAAAAACAAAAACAAAAAAGCAAAACCTAACACACACACCAAAAACACAACAAATTCAGAAGAACTACAGCAAACCCAAACAGAAATCAACAAAATTTGGAAACATTCCAGCAAATGAAACGCACAACAGAAAACATGACAGCAAATCAGAAACACAAACCAGGAGAATCTAACACACAACAAATTCAGAAACAGAACAGAAAGCAAGATCAAATTCGGAAACACAACAGCAAATTTACAAGCAACCATAAAATGAAAAAAAATTAAGCACACAACAGCAGCAAATTCAGAAAGACAACAGCAAAATCTAACATATGGCATTAAAAAAACAAACAAAAAAAAAAAAACGCAACATCAAATACACTCACGAACACAAAAAACATAACAACAAATCCAGAAAAAAAACAAAACAACACAAAACAGCAAATTTGGAAACATAAAACTTGCTGTTGTGGTTTTTTTTTTTTCTTCGTTTTTTTTTTGTCCTGTCAGTGTTCATGTGTCCAGTCTAAACTTTTTCCCTATCGTAAATTCTGAATTTATCCATTTCTTTGGCAGCTACAGTATGACACTGACGGCTGAATATATTAATATTTGTTGTGAGGCGAAGAATCCAAACCAAACATCATTCACATGTGATAACATCCGGCGTGGTTTGTTCTGTTCATTTGTTGCAGAAACACTGCAGGGTTTCTCCATGCGAGACGAAAGGCACTTTCGAGGGAAATAGTGAGGAACAGTACGGACTAATCGCTGTCAAAAATAAAGTCTCCACCAAGTGCATTTGTCACCTCCGGGCCATAATTGCCAGTCAGAGAAAACTTTGCAAAGATAATGGAAGCCGAGTCTTTGGATCTGTCATATTTAATAACTGATGTGCATCTCGAATACGTCTCAGAACTACACGATCGATGACATTATGAGTAATCAATGTGTCAAGTCACTACTTATATATTTTGAGTGCTCTCTAAAAGAGGAGGAAGATTATATTTGATGCATGGTTGGGAAAAACGTTGAGGAACAGACATTTTGAAAGCAAATTATGACAAATTTACAACTAGAAAAGAGTCTCCATGAAGCACTTGAACACCGCATTGGATTGGAAACGTATATCTGTTTCAAGACTTGTGTCATGTTTTTGATTGCATTATATGCTAATAATATTGATAGCATCACTGTATCTGTATTTTTATACCACAGCACTGTTGAATTCTCAAATCTGATTGGTCAGAAGGTATTAATTCCTTTTTAATAACACAAGCTCTTATAGTTCCAGGTTTATATGAATGTTCTAATACGTTATCATTTTTATAGCAACTCCTAATACATCGGGACTTGTATGAAGGATGCTCCACATAATCTACGACTGATAATAAGAATAAGAATTAAAAATGTGTTGTTTTTTAACAAAGAGAAAAATGTATAATTGTTGATATGGTGACGTTTTTCTTTAAGGAGATGTTCACTTAACAGTGTCAGAGATTGTAAAATTCAGAGGTAAAGCTGTAACTTAAGTTTTTTCTGACATAGAATCCTCTTCAAGCCAGAGACGTTTCACAAGATGAAATATACCTATAAATAGATAAAAACATATAATGTATTCTAATAAATTAAAAATAAAATTGCAAGCATTGGCAAATTCACTGTGGTTTAACAGGAATAAAACACTTCAGGATGTGCTGTTATAGGAAAATAATAAACTTCATGGTGGGAACAGTAACTCTGCTTTGAAAAGTGTGAAAGTTGGAAGATTCCTCTTTATCTGAAGCAGCTGAAATCAAAGCGTTTAACCTTGAAAGTCATGACTGAATGACACAGCATGCAGTCAGCTTTAAAATGAATTCCCTCTATCTCTGGGGTTAAGTGAAACCCTAGCAGATGTGTCTCAGGGTGAGAGTGCGGCTATGTGTGTGTGTGTGTGTATGGGCTTGTTTTTGTATTTTAGTTTTCTGAAAAATAAATAAAAAACTGCTTCATTTTTTAAAGCAGTTTTCCATGTGGGGACCAGCCAAATGTCCCCACAAGGATAATAATACCTGACAAGGTGTTTGACATTGTAGGGACATTTGGCAAGTCCCCATGAGGAAAGCTGCTTTTTTACAAAAACTAAAAGAGCCAAAATGTTTCCTTTTGGTTACTGGGGTTAAGGTTAAGGTTAGATTTAGGTGTAGATAATTAATAGCATTAATTAACTGTGTTAACAATAATAATATCAAGGGGAGGTCCTCACAAGGATATTATGATGTGTACGTGTGTTTGTTCACAAAACATCTCATAACTTGCTGTTAGCAATACTTATCTTCTAATTTGGAACATTACAATATTGTAGTGTTGAAATTACAAATCCCTACCATGCTCATTAGTTTAGCTACACTTGGGTCTTTTTTTAATATATACTTATTTATTTACTTATTCTTCTCAGAAAAGGACCCAGGCGGCCCAGCATTCCCTACGGCTTTCTCTCTCTCACACAAAGACACACACACGTACACACACACACACACACAGACTTATGCATGCTGGGTCTGTATCAAGATGCAAATTTCATTCTGCATAACAATGAGGTCAGAATGTACACATTAAATCAGAGCAAAAAGTGTATATATGTGCGAAAACAGGCGGCAGTGACTAGAACACACACACCCGCGATGTCACACCGTATCCGTTAGCATGCCATGGATATGGACATCATAGACGAGCGTCCCGGCGCTGATATATGGAGTCATGTTGAAAGAGGGCCATGCTTTCTGTCAGACAGTGATGAATTAATGCCTGAGTTTAGATGCAGATTTCAGCATTTGAGCGATGTATGTGTGAATGTGTGTGTGTGTGTGTGAATGTGTGTGTGTGTGTGTGTGTGCACGTACAAGAGAGAGGCTGGAAATACGGCTTAAAGAGAAAATGCGAGGTGGATGACTCTGCCCGTAGATGATAAATGAATAGCTTGTTGAAATGTTGCAAGGGCTCAATGTGCTGACACGAACTAAATAACAGTGTGTGTGTGTGTGTGTGTGTGTGTGCGTGTGTGTGTGTGTGTGTGTGTGTGTGTGTGTGAGACAAGAAACCAGGCCCAAAATACTACTTAGACCCAGACTCACAAATTTGATGTTGTCTGATAAGGGTACACATAAATCAGCCACTGTCATACTCTGAAAATGACAGCATGTTTTTCCCCACAGCAAGCTATGAATTATGGGATATCTCTATAATGAGACATGTATATGTATAAAAGTGCCAAGAAAACAAACAGATGGATGAAATGTTCGTATTAAAATTGTTTCAGCTGAAAATGTGTAAATATGTAAATGTGAAAATGTGTTTCGTCTGTAGAAATGAGAAATTGTGTTTAAAATTGATAGAAAAGTGATATTTTATGGTTCTGTAGATTATCTTCTATGGAATATAGATTTCTATAAAATCTGTTCAATAAATTCTGAAATTATGCGGTGTTAAATTATAAATTATGTTCCATATATTATGGGATTTTAAGGTTCTATAAACTCTTCTTTTTCTATACGTTCTTGATCTATAAGGTCCTGCAAAATCTGTAAATTATGGAATTATAACGCTCTATGAATTCTGGAAATTTAATGCTATATACATTCTTTAATTTTAAGGTTCTGTGAATTCTGTTTTTATGATATTTCTATGTTCTAGTAAATTTTGGAAGTTCTAAAAACTCTGTCCTAAAGCTTCTGTTCTGTAAATGCTGGGATTTTAAAGTTCTATAAATTATGTTCTATAAATAATGTAACTATAAGGTTATGGAGTTATAAGGTTTTATCCATCCATCTTCTGTACCACTTACCCTACACAGGGTCATGGGGGAGCCTATCCCAGGGGACTTGGGCGGTGAGGCGGTGGACACCCTAGATGGGGTGCCAATCCATCGCAGGGCACAATCACACACACTCTACAGACAATTTGGAAATGCTAATCAGCCTACAACACGTCTTTGGACAGGGGAGGAAACTGGAGTACCCGGAGGAAACCACCGAAGCACAGGGAGAACAGGCAAACTCCACGCACACAGAGTGGAGGCGGGATTTGAACCCCGGAAGTGTGAGGCAAATGTGATGACCAATAAGACACCGTGCCTCTTATAAGGTTTTATAAATTCTGAAATTATCCGATTCTATACAAGCTGGAATTTTAAGGTTCTATAAATTCTGGTCTATAAATTCTGGAATTAAACACTTCTATATATTCTGGACCCATAATGTTCTATAAAATCTCTGCTATACATTGTGGAATTATAAGGTTCTACAAAATCTGTTCTAAAAATACTGAAGTTATTAGGTTCTATGCATTCTGTTCTGTAAACAAAATCTGTACTACTAAAATTCTGGAATTTTAATGTTCTGTGATTTTTGAATTTCTGGAATTATAAGGTTCTACAAATTAGAATGACAAATTCTGTGATTTTATGATATCAAGTCAAGTCAAGTCAAGTCAAGAGGCTTTTATTGTCATTTCAACTATATATAGCTGACGCAGTACACAGTGAAA
>CM075009.1:2715652-2745652 GCA_037576675.1 Pangasius sanitwongsei | reverse complement strand
TCAGTGTCAGTCATCTTTCATTCCCCTGCTCTCATTTCTCCCTGACATCCCTCCTAATCTGCAGAGGATGATGCATCACGGGGAAGAGAAAATGAGCACGCGATTAAGCTAAGCCGCTGCTATAATATCCAACAGTATGAAACAAAAAGAAGGGGGAAAAATCAAATAAAATAAGTCTTCAATTAAAGTGGAATCAGAGCGGTGTTGTCAGTGAGGTTTGGCGAGGATTAGGTTGGAGTCACACGTCTTTACCTTCGCACACAGGCAGTACAGGACCGCCGATTATGAGCCGCACTGCTGTGCTTTTTTTCCCTCCATCTTTCCCTCATGCCAGATTTCTTGAGAGGAAAGCTTTTAACTGAGGAGAATTTGGCCTAAAATCAAGACTATCGATTGCTTCCTTCTTGACTGTAATGATTTCTTCTTCCTCTCTAATCTGGTGTCACATCAGGCTTGTGTGTGTGTGTGTGTGAGTTTAAGGTCAATAACATGATCCTCCTTTTACCAATACACACTTAATGGAGCTGAACATTAGCCTGCTTTTTCATGGTACTCAAAACATCTTGGAAAAAAAAGTTAAAAAACACATCAAACTGAACCAAACAGATATAAAATGAATCAGGATATGAGAACTATTTTTAAAGCAAAACGTAATTGAAAACTTTGAGACAAAACTTTGCACTTAATGAATTTTATGAGCAAATGAACAAACTGATCTCAGAAGACATGACGAATGAAGAAGCCATTTTCTGTGAACTTGCATAAATTCTCCAACGTTATTCATTTTGGACGCGTCTTAGTGTTTTAGTGTTTAAGCTTGGCCAAGGTGTGAACTGTGACAACTCATTAATGACAATATATCATTTCGCAACAATTATATCCCAGCCTTTCTATCAAAATTACATTTTTAGAGACTTACCCTTTTCATTTCCCAGAGCTGTGTTTCTCCTCACAGCATTCCTTGCTATGGTTTCACTGGTAGCGCCTTGTGCGTTAGCTACACAATCTATATAGCTACGAAACGTATGTAAAACCGCATAAGTGTTTTAAGTAAGGCTCACACCTGACTTATATTACACTATATGACCAAAAGTATGTGGACACCTGACCATCACACCCATATGTGGTTCTTCCACTTAGAAAGGAAGGAGTCTCCAGTGTCAGCACTTTGTAACAGTCAGAGGTAAAGTTGTACCTTTTCCGACATTTTCAGGAGGTATACGTTTATGCGGTTTCTTGGTAACATAACAAGCTGCTTTTTTTTTGTTTTATTAGCTTCACATACTTGTTTATAGCTGCTATAATGTAAGTGATAACAGGCATTACCTTGTTTCATGGATGTTCCATAACAACTATAAATGGATCAAAAGTTCTAAGCGTTTTTCTAGCTTTAATAAGTCAACAATTGTAACCATTGGCAAATTGCTGTAATAAAAAAGGAATAAACGTTTCAGGGTGTGCTGGCTACAGGAAGCTCAACTTCAGGGTGATAACAACTCATTTGTTGAATATTTTTCTATGACAGCACACTCTTAAGTGTTTTATTCTTTACTTAATGTCTCATGGCTCATGGTGAGTCAGTCTCAGATGATTCCTGAATCACATTTGAATGACACAGTCCCTGTAACCTAGATTGGCATCATCAAACATAGCATTGTTGGTATTTATTTATTTATTTATTTATTTAGCGTCTGTGTGTGTTGGGGGGGGGTCTGTGTTTCATCGATAATCGTGGATCTAATCCCATTATCCACACCTTTGAAGCTGTGTGAGGTTCAGGCTGTGATATAATATTACGATCTGGGTTCATTTTGTCGCTTCTTATCTTTCCACTTCACATGCTAGTCGACAAAGATTAGCATCTTCAGCTGCTATGATTGAAAACATGCTGTGGGTTTGATTTAATCAGCTGCCATGTGTGTGTGTCTGTGTGAGATGAATTAACCCACTTAATCGTGTTGTGCTGTAAGGTGAGAACCCTCATTTCTCTCCAAAACACCTCTGCATGCTGCCTTTAAATCGATGTGATCCTATGCTGTCCTGTGACACCCTAAAACCATCTCACACACACATTAACACACTCGCACACTCACACACTCATGCACTCAGGCGCTCTGTGGGCGTCGGGTGTGTAGCTTGTCCGGTTCTGCTGGTTAATGGCTTTGAGCTCTGGGGAAAAGTGCTGTTAAATTAAGCATGGCCTCACACACTCTACCTCATTAATTGGTGTATGCAGCGGACCGCCCCGGCTGCCCCGGCACTTCCCCTAAAGTCAACAACTGTCTCCTTCACTCCAGGCTCTGGTCAATTACTCACACCACTTCTCCGTTTTTTTCTTTAGCAGCGTCGCTTTTAAAACAGAGCCCTAACTGGATGTGATGGGAAGCACACGCACCAGAAGACCAGAGGATATTAATAATATCAGCGCACCTCCAAACCTATTTCTGCAGCCTGCATGCTTTCATTAAATCACCTCCCAGTGGCTCAAATTAAAGTGAAATTATAATTTCTAAAAGCCATTCACAGTGTTATGCTCAAGGATCTGCATTCTAATGCATTTTAATTGACAAGACAGAAGAAATCTTGACCTGCTCTTGAGACTGTAATGACACTTTTATTAGGAATCTGTAGTGATGCATTGATACAGAAGATTAGGCATTTATTTCTACATGTTCTCACATTCCTTAAACTGAAGTGTATTTCTGAAATATATAAACTAATTAGGGCTTCACATGGAGGTTCCCTTAACTAACATTATCTGGTGAATTATTAAACATTAATCAGTAATGTTAACAAAGTACAGCACAACTTAACACATATTAATGCTGATGTTAGTTTTAATTTGAACAGAACACCCTTTTATTGACTGTCTATTTAATCCATGACTAAAAATCCACATAAAATAGCAAAAAAAAAAATATGACAGCATGTTCCTAAACGCTGATAATTTACTGTTCAGGTCTCCAGGTATTGGAAATAGTGAAACTTGCTTAACTGCACTCATTGAGGATGTGAACATTAGTTAATGAAGGAGTTTACTTTTATACTTCATTAATGTTACTGATGATGCGTTAATGCTGACTTTCCTAGTTTGTTCATCTTAACTAATGTATTAAATAATGGAAATTTAATGTAACACATTACCCTGGAAACGTTTGTCAGCTTTGAATTTGTTGCTGTATGCGCCACAATAGTTGTTCTCAGTCACAAGCTAATCCTAAAATAAAATTTTTAAAAAACTTTATTATTATCATATTATACTCAACGATTATTGTCATCTGTGTATTTAGCTAGCAGTGAATATCGCTAACTGGATTAATTAGTTAGAATAATGCAAACCAGTGCTAGCCAGATCGTTTAACTACATCATGTGAACACAATTTGAGCTACACTCATTAAGTCAACACTGTAAAATGTTAGCCTCATATATTAAACTGGTAGAAAAATAGATCTACTTACTGTGTAATGGAGATTGAATTAAACAAAGCTACAGTTAGTAACAAATCTCATTATGACAACATAGCACAAGTTTACATATAGAAGTTAGTTTACAGCTAGCTAGTGTTGCAGTTCCAATAGCTAGCAAAAATGTAGGTCCATAGAAACAATACTAAGAGCTAGGTAGGATAACGTCTTTCATAAGAGAAACATCTCCAATTATCTCTTTGAAAGAGTCAAACAAAATTAAAATGAAGACGCTAAAAAATACGCTAGCTAGATACTAACACTCGCTTGTTCCTGATCAGGTAAGAAAATCAGCTTTTAACCTAATAGATGCTTGCATTGTATCAGAGTGAAGCATGTCACTCTGGACTGAGGCAAAACTATCATCTTTTTTTTAATCTCCATTAAAAGCCCAAATGTCACAATGCAGCTATCTAGGAAAGGTTTTTTTTTGTTTTGTTTTGTTTCAAAGAAACATACAAAACTGTGTAGATTGTTAAACTCATTACATATAGCAACTCAAAGTATGTACAACTTCCTGAACCTTATCTGAAAATAGCAACCTTCCTGAACCTTATCTGAAAGGTCATGACATAGCTCCACCTCAGTTCTTGGTAAGAAAGGAAAATAAAATTTGAGCAAATTGTCACGCGCGAGTTGACGTTAAACATTTATGTAGAAACACTGATCGATGACTGGTGAAAGTTTTCTCACTGCGCCTCATCTTTATAAATATAGATATTCTCTTGATTTTTCACCCTTCTCATGCGTGCAGTGCTGTTCGGCGCTCATATTTCATGCACAGAGAACATCACTTTCCCTGACAAATGACAAATAACTCGCCGAACATCTCGTGTGCCATCAGGATTCAGCAAAACTCAAGAATACCAAAACTATACAGATCTTCACATTCATATGAATTTGAAACGCGTACATTTAACGACAATTATGTTTCTATAACAGCACATTCTAATGTGTTTTATTCCTCTTATACCACAGCAATTTAGCAAGATGTTTTATTGTATTGCTTTTTTGTATTTATATTCATCCAGGAATCATCCTCAGAACAAGACCATCAGGCTCAGACATGAACATCAGCTGGCTACTATACAGAATTCTCTGGAGGCAGCGGCCCACACAGTGGAACCAAAGAAGACATGTATCAAGCACGTTGAAAAAACAACCTGAAGGATAAGACTCTAAACGTGAAAAAAGCCAGCAATGTCGCTCTTGATCACCAAGCATGGAGAAGGGTTGTCTGAAATCCAGCAGCACCCAGAGCAACGTACTGGCTCAGAGATTGCCCTCATTCAGAAGCAAGCTAGCGACCGAGAGAAACTAGACCTGCAGTTGCTAAAGGAAAATAAACAGCATTTGGAAAGAGCTGAAAAAAAAGAAAGTTGAAAAGAAAGAACGGTCAAAAGAAAGTTTAAAAGAAAGGGTGTTAGGGTGTTGCAAGGAGGTTACTAAGGTGTTCCAGGTGGTTGCTAGGGTCCTTCTGAGGTATCAGAGGACATTGCTAGGGTGTTGCTATGGTATTCCAAGTGGTTATAAAGATGACTGTGAGGAGGTTGCTAAGGTGCTCCTGCTGGTTGCTAGGCAGTTGTGTGAAAGTGCAAAAGAAAGAAAGACTGTGAATGAGTGTATTAAATATACAGGATGTTAGGATTAGTATTGGGATCTTTAGAATCTTGTACGAATTGTAGATTGGTGCATTAGATGCAGACCAGCTCATCCCAAATGAAGAAAAAAAAAATCTATATCTTATTTCACTTCTGAAAAGTAATAATCCATCTCGTGATGGAAACTGATAGTGTAATAGGCAGTCAGCCTTTTAGACCTGAGCAACATGTTGGTCTCCAACATTACATTTTATGAGTTATTACATGGCCTGTGACACCCCGCTACCCGGGAAAGTAAATGACAGTTCATAGAGCCACTTACTCGGATTCTTTCCCGCAGTAATCATATAACGCTCACGCTAACCGACAGTGGCAGAGTGTGTGTACGAGTGGAGCTCTCCAGCCCAACTCAGACATACTCTAAAAGCTTTTTCATCCCATTAGACCTGTGTAATTCACTCATTTAGTGCCTGTTGCGCTTCTCCTGTCACTCCACACACTTTTCTTAGCAAACACTCTGACAGGGAAGATGAAGTCTTTAGGCAGGATGAAGACAGCTCTCCGGAAGAAGAGGAACAATAAGAGTGAAGGGTGGAGAAGATTTAAAAATACCTTCACTGTATGTAAAAAAATAGAAAGCGGAATATTTTATTCACGTGAATCCTGAAAAGAGTCAGTTATGCAGGCGAAAAAGCCTTGTTGATGAGAGGTCAAAGGAAAACAGCCAGACTGATTTGAGCTGAAGGCTACAGTATCTCAAATAACCACTCTTTACAACCATGGTGAGCAGAAAAGCATCTCAGAATACACAACACATCGAACCATGAGATGGATGGGTTACAACAGCAGAAGACCGTGCTGGGTTTCACTCCTGTCAGGTGCCAACAGGAATCTGAGGACGCACATCTGCCTCAAGGTTCACTGTGTCGCACATTCCGAGATGCTTTTCTTCTCACCGCCGTTGTAAAGAGTGGTTATTTAAGGTTACCATAGACTTCCTGTCAGAGGTCACGCCAGTGTCAGTGCTTTGTAATGGTCAGGAAGTATTCCATACTGTTCAGGAAGTGTTCACTACATTTTTTTGTGTCTTATTAAAGAGAAAAAAAAGAAGCCAGTGAGGGAACGATATAAGATTTAATTAGAACATGTTTAAAAACATGATGCCATGATGTGTCATTATATTATTCTTTAATAAAGAAAACATTTTTTAAAACAGTCCATGATGGATTATTCCTTCCTTATTACATAACAGTTAGTTTTAGACAATCTGTGTCTTTCAGTGAATTTCTAATGAAATATTCAAATCTAAATTCTCAAACCCAATGTTTTGCCTTTTTACTTCTGAAGGTAAACAAACTTTAAAATGCTACAGAACAGACTTTAAAAGGCAGTATTACATGCGGTTGTGAAATGTCCAAAAGAAGCACCCATTTCAGTTCAGGAAAACATGCCATTTTCAGGATGTCATATAGTAGAAAATGTCAAAATTTCACTGTGTGAAAAGTTTCCCCAGACATATAATAGTACCAGTAACAACAAGGTACGTTCACATGGATAAAAGGGCCGAGACAGCTGGATAGATGTACACACAAAAGAGAGCTCCCAGGGTTTTAGTGCTGATGTTCTGGTGTTCCCCTAAGAGCCTTCAGAGGTTTGTTTCTGTCTTCTGTGACTTCAGAGGTTTTTGAAAGTTGAGAGAAAAGCTAGGTGTTTTATTCCACCATCACAGCACCACCAGCAAGAAGAGTCTGGGCTTTAGTCTTCAATTTGGCCCTCTCGATGAACCCATATGGCAGAGGATTTCCTTTTCAGAAACGGTCGAAGTAGAACCTTTTGAAAGTTAGAACTATTAACCGTCCAAATACCCCTCGAGGAAGACTTGAATCTATTTATCGCTAATACAGCTACATCTGTGGCTATTGATAGCACCTTGTCAAGTCATATTTGAGCTAGCAGCAGCTCTTAGCTCTATTAGTCACAGTCAGGTAAGCACACAGCCGTGTATTGAATGTGGTGAAAATAACACATTAACCGTGGAGTCACTGTAGACCCCTGAGGCCCTTGATCAATAAACAGGTCTCAGCCTGTGGAGCAAAGGCCATTATGGATCCTGCAGTGGGAGAATAAGAGCTCAGGAGAAAAGGAAGCAATTCAGTGACCATTTCATTTTGCACTTATTATCGCTTCAAATCCAGAGTCGATCTGTATTCAGCTTCTACAAGTATACAGTAAAGAGTTTCTATATTTAACAAAAAAATCTTTAAATGATTGACATTTTGGTGATGTAAGCCCTTATATTTTTTACAAAAATACATTGTGGGAGTGGAGCCGATTTCACATTCTTGAAGGTTGCCATAATCACACACTGACTCTGTTGCTGTGATTGAGGTCATAGATCAAGGAGGTATTCTAGGAGTGAACAATGATATGGCGAACAATGATGTCAGCAGTACACAGAGTCCAAGATCTAATCTTCAAGGGCTATGAAAAATGCTCAAAAGATTTTGTCGTCACTCATACTTAGTTATCTAAAATTTACTATCTGTACACATAGTAGCCAGAGACATATACTGTACAGTATGTTTGACATATACTCTATATGGCCAAAAGTTTGTGCACATCTGACCATCACAGCCATATTTGCTTTTTGAACATCCCTGTCCATATTTATTCCCCTTTGCTGTTATAATGAGCTCCACTGTTCTGGGAAGGCTTTCCACTAGATTTTGGAGCGTGGCTGTGGGGATTTGTGTTCAGTCACCCACAAGATCATTAGTGAGGTCAGGTAATGATGTAGGGAGAGGAGGCCTGGAGGGCAAGTCAGCGTCCCAGTTCAAGGTGTTCAGTGGGGTCTATGTCACGGCTCTGTGCAGGACGCTCAAGTTCTTCTACACCAACTTTGGCAAATCACATATAAGGAGCTCGCTTTATATACAGGGGCATTGTCATGCTGGAATAGGTTTGGGCCTCTTAGATCCAGTGAAGTGAAATTGTAATGCTACAGCATGCAAAGACATTCTAGACAATTCTGCGCTTCCAACTTTGTGGCAATAGTCTGAGGAAGAACAACATATGGGTGTGGTGGTCAGGTGTCCACAAACTTTTGGCGCTTTTTGCCATATTGTATATAGTAGGGTCTGAGAGTCTGATACCACTCGTGAAAATGCTACTGTATCTGTCTGAATATGGATAAGCTACCATACTGCCATGTGGAACTTGTGGATGAACACTCCTGGCCCTGCCTCCATAAAATGTTTCAATATGCTGGAGTAAGCAAAGACTTGTTTAGAATGTGGTGTCTCCTTTGCTTCCCTAGAAGGTGTGTCAAGGTAAGTTTTGTTAATTTGCTCACATTAACTGGATATATTTACCTAGGTTAGCCTGTTTCCTTTGCTAATGCCAGGTTAGATTAGCATAGATTCCAGTCAAGTTCTAGCTAATGGTAACTATTAGTTATTTACAGAATATTTCTGTGTAACTGATTCTCAGTAACTGATCAGCGAACTATGTAGTGTTATTAATGCATATGATTAGCAAACTTGTAGAGAGTGAATGATGTTTTTAGGGAAAATGGCTGTCACGTCAACGTTGGATTTGGCCACAGACTCTGATTCCCAGAGTCCACCACAGCATCACAACATTCATTCAACATCATGCATACACTCTCCTGATTACTGATCACACACATTGCTAACCTGGATGTGATGTCTCATGCTGAGTTTGCTCATAATGATACCAAGCCTTTGTATTTTGTGCGGGCTCTCTGGTTTTGATCTTGTTCTTGTTCATCTGTTTTTTTGATTCTGCCTTTGAAAGTCTGTTTGTCAATTGCCTAACCCAAAACCTGTTTGATGTTGGTTTTTCATTTATTCACCTGTTGCAATAAAACCTGGCTGCATTTGCATCTCCACCTCTGCCGCCCGACAACGGCGTAGTTACTTTAAAATGAAAAAGTTACTTTTCACATTATGAAAATATGGGATTAGCTTAAATTCATCAATTAAAACATTTATATTTTATTTTTACTACATGAGTGCAATGTTTTAACTTTCTCTTGAGTTTATTTTTGACTGGATATTTACGAATTTGACACATTTTCCAAACTTAAATATCATTTCTCAGTACTTTTTTCACCCTTGGAAAGAGAAAATAGGAAGTGTAGGTAGTTATGTAAATACGGTAGATGATAAACTGGCCGCCCTGTGTATATTAGCATTTAAATTGAATAGTAGGATTCTCAAAGTCGTATCCCACAGTGCTTTAGCATCTTGCAGTTTAGTGTCCAACACACCATATTATCTAATGAGTCAGATGGGACATGCTATATCTGAACAAAAAACAAATTGTGCAATATCTTGACAATCTTATGATTTTTGCAGTCGTCTGGATATGACAGGTGAATCATGCTGCTTTTGGTGCTGTTGTGGTCCAGACTGGAGAAGCTAAAGACCTTTCCTTTTTATTTCCTAGAATTTCATCAGGCAGGGCAGCAGACGGTCTTTGGAGAGGTCTTGTGCGCGAGCACGTTCTCGCCTTTGATCACAGGAAATTGGTGAAGAGTTTGGCAAAGGAAGTGCATTTTGGAGCAGTAGCTCAGGGACGAGAAGCTCTACTTTCCTTAATGTGTGTTTCTAAATGAAGGAGACACAAACCTTGTTCAGTGAGAAACACGTCTCTCATTATATTTTTTCGCTGCTTGTTCTTATTTCTACAATTTAAGCTCTGAATTTTCCACACTTAAACTGTCAGTGTGTAGATAGGTTATTTGGATATGTGATCTCTTTATTTATTATTGCACTTCTTATTATTTATCATTGCCAAACAACATCCAATTATAAAAAAAAAAAAGTTATAAAGCATTAATATTAATTGAAGTACAATATGAAATAAATTACTAAGCATATAGAAAAGAATCACTTTATTCTTTATATCACTTTATACTATCAACTTTGCATAAAAACACCCAATTTAACTGCCAGTTTAATAGATTTTTTGCACATCCTCTGACCCATTTATTATATCTATGAGGCTTAAACGGGAGCTTTTACACAACACAGCTTCTCAGTAACCACTGCTATTAAAGTGAGAGTGACTCCATAATTAATGTATGATGGATTAAATGTAAGGTCGTCACTCATTTTGAAGTAGAACGGTAGAACCGCTAAAATGATTTTATGTAAAATTGAGAGAAATTCTAACAAATAATGGTGATTTCTTAGTACTTCATACTAATGTGTGAAGTTATAAGCAAAATTATAGCTACTATAGTGTAACTATAACTAACTACAGAGTCAGGTGTTAGGTGCAAATGGGAACCAGTAGAGGTTCTACAGGGTTCTAGTTCCCTGGAGCTTTTATGGAATTCTAATTCATTGGTGCATCTCTGGGGTTCTCGTTCATAAGATCTAAGAACTCTAGTTCATTGGAGTGACTATGTGATTGTAGCTCAGTGGCACATCTGTGGGGCTCTAGTTCATTGGAGCGTCTATGGGATTCTACTTCATTGTTGCATCTCTGGGGTTCTCATTCATAAGAGCCTCTATGACATTCTAGTTCATTGGAGTGACTATCTGGTTGTAGTTCATTGGAGCTTCTGTTTAGTTCTAGTTCATTGGAGTGTCAGTGGAATTCTAGTTAATTTTTGCTTCTCTGGGGTTCTAGTTCATAGGATCCTCTATGGCATTCTAGCTTATTGGAGCAACTATGTGGTTGTAGTCCATTGGAGCTTCTGTGGAGCTCTAGCTCACTGGGGCTGCTATGGATTTTAACTCATTGAAGAGCCCTGCTCTTTAGTATCATGATCCAGAATACAATTTTAGCTTTAGCACAATGTTTTCTAAATGTTGTGGTTCTAGGAACTCCAAGAATGTTCAGTCTTTGTGATTTTCTGGGGTTTCTGAGAAGGAACCAAAAACCACCTTTGTGGGAGTAGAAAAATCACAGTTCCAGATCCCTGGTAGTTTGGCAGTTTTTCTCTGTTATGACTGTGTTACATAACTCTTAATATTATTTATTTCTATGCTCAGTTTCAAAGAAATGACAGACAGTTGATATTTCTGCATAGTCATTGTGACTGGAGCTGACTCAGAAACACATCCTTGTTGAAGCTTTGATGAGTCTTCAAAAGAGTCAATATTTAGATAAGTATCATTTTCAGCCGGAATGAGGAAGTATGTGCGACATCAGTCTGTAGAGGTCTCGGTTTTGTCGACGTTAGCCGTCGTGTTGCAACGTTGTATAAGTTGTGGGTGGAGCCAAGAATGATGTAACATTGCATAATTCATTGTTTACTACTTAATTACTTTCTTCGGCAATGCTGTGTTCAAACACATATACACACATCCATATAGAAGGCCGTACTTGCAGATTCACACAGAAACCATGCCATTCTATCTCCAGTATTAGGAAAATGTATTTTTTAGGTAGATTAAGGTCGTGCTATAAATTATTTCCTTGATAACTTTTATTAATGCCCAAGTTCTAACACATTATCGTTTCTACAGTAACAGCTCATTCACAATGACTTGTATGGCATAAGATAATAAAAAATAGATTTAATAAACGTGTTGTCATTTAACAAAGGAAATGTTAATTGTTGGTATGGTGAAGCTTTCTGGAAGGAGACGGCTTTGTGACATTAATGGAAAGAGTCTCCAGGGCCACTGCTTTGTAACAGTCCAGACATTTCTGGTTTCTCTGTAACAGGACAAGGTGCGTTCATTTATTTATTTCTTTTTTGTAACTTGAAGTTCTAATGTTATGAATTATTTATGAATATGGGCTTCACAGAAAGTGCTACCACAATGAATAATCAGCTATTGATAAATGTACACAAAAAAATGGTTTGATACCACAGTTCCTGCTAAATCATTTTTTTTTTTGCCTCAAACAGGTCTTTCTGTAAAAAAAAAAGGCAAAAGAATTCACCCTCAGGCCCATACTCAAATCAACAGCTTTGTAATCAGGGCACGTCTGCGAGCAGTGAGCTGAAGACAGAGTGAGAAAGAATGAAAGAGAGAGAGAGAGACAGAGAGTGAAAGAAATAAAGAGGAACAGAGATGAAAGCCAATAAAGAGCAGAGGGAAGGAATGAAACAGTTCTTTCCTCAGTTGTCTGACATCATATGGTTTAGCTGTTGCATCATGACTCAGACGTTTTTCGACTCCACACGGCCATAAGCCCGTCCCCTTTAACAGTCCTCACTGCTGCTAGTTTGAAGGAAGAGTAAAAAGAAAAAAAAAAGGGGAGGATTGTGACCATAAAAATGGGGTGGGGTCAGGGTGGCTTGTTAACTATTCAGGAGGGAATTATTTGGACTGCAGGCAGCGTATCAGAAGTTTGCTTTGCACTGTGGGAACACCTAGTTCCTGTCACAGCAACCCGGCTGTGACGACTATAAAAAAGCCGGCCGGCTTTACTTCCACTGACTCTGAGTGTGTGTGAGTGTGTGTGTGTGAGTGTGTGTGTGTGTGTGTGAAAGAGAGAGAGAGTGTGAGTTCTTATATTAACATGGCCAAAAGAAAGGCTCAGGATCTTGGGGGTACGCAAGAAAACAGTTCCAAAGTAACAAAGGACCAGAATGGAGGAAAAGTTCAGTTAAAGAAGAAGGTCACGCTGCTGCGTGGGATCTCCATCATCATAGGAACCATCATTGGTGCTGGAATCTTCATCTCACCCAAGGGCATCCTACAGAACTCGGGCAGCGTAGGAATGTCCCTGGTGATATGGGTGGCTTGTGGGATTCTGTCATTATTTGGTGAGTAGAAAGCAAACACACACACACACGTTGCTGATTCAAACATCATCCATCTACACACGTCTTGACTGAGAGCCTTTGTTTATAGAAACTCTCTGCAGAGTACATTATTGCTCAAGCAGGAAAAGCTCTTGGCCACATGTTGCTCGTTGGGGGGGTGTGTGTATGTGTGCGTATGTGTGTGGTTCACAGTGCGGAAGTAGTTGAGTTGCCTCAGCCATTCATTAGCTCAGCGGCACATGCTGCTCTACATGCTAGAAGAGAACCAGGTGCTCTTAAAGGGACAGGCTCCCATTTTTTCCTCCTCTCATTTGCCCCAGTTTGACAGTTTCTTTGTTTGTCTGAAACGCTCTTGATATGAAGAGGCCTTGAGCTTGGAACGCACAGTGAGCAGACCTGGCCTTAATCAGTCTCATGTCCATGTGGGTTTCCTCCAGGTCCTCCAACTTCCTAATAATGTTCCAGTATGTTATTTAGGTACTTTTAATTGCCCCTAGGTGTGAATGAGTGTTTTAAATGTGTGCATGGTGCCCAGCAATAGACTGGCATCCCATCCAGGGTGAATTTCCGCCTCGCAACCAGCGCTCCCAGGATACACTCCGGAACTAGTGCGACCCTGACCTGGATAAAGAAGTTACTGAAGACAAATGAATCAATTATACTGTATATATTTAACCTCAGTATTCAACACCTCTCATTGCTCTAATCATCTCCTAAACTATTTTAATGCAAACTGTTATTTTAACAGAACAAAACGCAGCATTACACAAGAGCCAAACTGCACAATTAAAAAAAGTCTGGTTACTTTTTTTCATGTAATAAAATTGCTGATGGGAACTCTTGTTGAAACATTTCCTTGCTCAAGTTTTGACATGAACAATAGAACAGCAATATTTACATAAAATAAAATCATTTTCAGCCGAGATGAGGAAGTATGTACAACACAAGTGTGTAGAGGCATCTGTTCTGGTAGTGTTGCAACAGGTACATTGTGGGTGGAGCCAAGAATATATTTCATGATTTTTTTTTATGGTATTTTCTTTAGGCGCTATACCCATATGCAATCCTACTGGAAACTTTAACACAGTTTGTACTGTGCATTGTTCTTTAATAAATATTTTTAAAAAATCCAAGTTTTTGAGAAATCGCTGTGATATAAGCAGAATAAAACACTTCTGGACATCCTGTTACAGGAAAGTAATAAACTTTGGGGTTGTAACAGTAACTCCGCTTCATCATGCCAACTCACTGTCGATTGTTTTGTAAAACATGACACAGCAGGATGTCCCTTAGGGCCTTTTCTTAAAGTGAAATAAATATGATGAATCATCATGGGACTGGATATATTTTGAGAGCAAAATTGAATGCTCGCATGCTAACCAGAAAGTGTTAGCTGTAATAACCTGCATAATTGTTTGCCTTTATATTTTCTAGTAATTTTGTTTAGTGTCAATTACTCATTATTTTGCTTCCACAAGCAACTTAATTGTCTGTTTGACCCATTAGCACACCAGGAGCAGGGACAAATGCTAATTATTAGTAATTATTTTGAATCCGTTTGTAACGCAGGTGAAAGTGAAGGCAGCACAAATACACAGCAGTGTGTGATTATGTGAAAGAACACAAAAGAAAAATCATTGTAAGCTTTAAATCGGTTGCAGTCTGGGAATGGAGGAACCAAGGCTGTGCGTGTGTGTGTTTGTGTGTGTGTGTGTGTGAGAGAGAGAGAGAGTCTTGGCACTTATTTTCGCAGCAGAAGCGAGCCACTCGAGCTTGATGGCTGTGTATGGGGTCTGAGCTCATGTGTGTATCAGAGGAGCATTGTTTAACAGTGTGTGTAGTTGTGTGTGTGTCACAGAGGAGCATTGTTTAACAGTATGTGTACTCGTGTGTGTGTGTCAGGAGTCATTACACACTTGTCAGCACTCTTTTGTGTGTCGCTACTGCAGGCTTTGAGGAGCGAGGAATTTAAAGCTGCCAGTCTGGCTGAAGCTCTCGTCTGAATTTACTAACAACACACTGCAGAAACAACATCCTAGTTCTCACACACAGCCTATATACACACCATACATACACCATACATACAATATATACACACACACACATACATTATACATGCACCAGAAACACACAGTCTATACACACACACACACACACACATACACACAGTCTATACACAGACATTGTAGATACACACATTATACAAACACCATACACACACCATACACACACACACACATTATACAGGAACACACACTGTAGTCTCACACACACCATACACCATATATACACCATACATGCATACACCATACATACAATATATACACACATACATTATACATGCACCATAAACACACAGTCTATACACACATTGTAGGGACACTCACAATACACACACGATAAATGTATATACGTAGATGTATACATACAGGTACACACACACACACACACACCACGTTCTTGTTAGCATATACAGTTCACTTTCTCACCATCTGTCCCTCTGTTTGTGTGTGTGTGTGTGTGTCTCAGGTGCTCTGTCCTATGCTGAGTTGGGAACCTGCATTAAGAAGTCCGGGGGTCACTACACCTACGTTCTGGAGGCGTTCGGCCCACAGATGGCTTTCATACGATTATGGGTGGACATCATCGCTATACGGTCAGTAAAATGTCTTTCACTGTCCATTCTGATGCCATAGCTGAGAACACACACACACACACACACACACAGACTCTTGCCGTGTGGCTGAGCTGCTGAAATGAAGAGGCTTATGTTAGAAGCTCTGGAGCAAATACAGTAAATTCTGCTCAGGGTCCGAACAGTAAAGAGGATTTCCTCCTGATCTTCCTACATGAAGCTCTCACACACAAGATCACCAGCTAACACACACACACACTACGCACTACAGCTTCCTTTGATACCACTTATACCATTTTAATGAATAACTGGTGTGTGAACCTGTCTGAACTGTGTGTGGGATACCAGAGTCTTACCAAGAACATCCGGACTATTCTGATGTGACTGTTCAATTTGCACTGGGACTTGGACAGTGGACGTGCCACCTAAAAACAAAGTCTTATTAATGATATGGTGATGTTTATTTAACATTTCTGGAAGGAGTCTCCAGTGCCAGCGCTTTGTAACAGTCAGATTTAAAGATGCTAGTTTAAGTTTTCCGACATCTTCAGGACAGAGGAGTTTATGCTTTGTGGTTTCTCAGTCACATGAAAAGCTGTCTTATTTGTATACAAAAAAGGCTGTCTTAGATCAATTATACAAAAAAATGGATAAAATGTAGAATCTTTCATTCTTAAAAAGTAATTGTTGGTGAAATGATGTGGTATAAAAGAGATAAAACACTTAAGGACATACTGTTATAGGAAAATAATCAGCTCCAGAGTGGTGACAGTAACTCTCGCCGTACATCCTGAAGTGTTTTATTCCTTACATATTTAATTACTGGCTGATTTTAAATACACCTCAAATCAAAGTTACACAATAATTTACCATAAAAATGATTTTTAAAACTGGTAAGGCTGCAGTGTTTATAGGCATTGGATTCCATCCAGAACAAAGCCACGAATAGCCTCTCCTCCTTAACAAGATCTAATTAGCGAAATACGGTACAGGATTGAAGTTAGGAAATTAATGAAAATAAATTAAACTCAGGCAATGGTAGGCTCACACTGACATTGATTAAATAGCAGTGGGATTCAGTTCCTGTTCTAACCCAGGCCTGAAACAAATGTCTTTACCAAAGACAAGCCATAAAACTTTTGTTCAATTCAGAAATAAGTCTATATTTACATTCACTAACCACTTTAATAGGAACACCTGTGCATCTGATTACCCAATCAGCCAGTCATGTGACAGCAGCCCCATGCATAACATCAGAATGGGGAAAAAATGTCATCTCAGTGACGGGCTGGTTTGAGTATTTCAGAAATTGTTGATCTCCTGAGATTTTCAAACAGAACAGCCATTACAGGGAATGGTGCGTAAAATAATAATAATAATAATAATAATAATAATAATAATAATAATAATAAACATCCAGTGAGCATCTGTTCTGATAGTGGAAACGTCGTGTTAATGAGAGAGGTCAGAGGACTGGTGGGAGCTGACAGGAAGGCTACAATAACTCAAATAACCACTCTGTACAATTGCGGTGAGCAGAAAAGCATCTCAACAGCCAAGAACAGGAATCTGACGGCACAGACTGGACAGCTGAAGAGTGTAAAAATAACTCTTCACCTGTAGAACGAGAAGTCTTTGTTATAAACCAGAAGTTCACAGGGACTCTGAGCCAGATAGAGAATGTCCTGCTATTATAGTGTAGCTCTTTAGATAATGTTAACACCTCGTGGAGTTAAGGCTATAGTAGATCTATAATATCATATATAGTCAGTACACTCAGTAGTTCCATCATAGCTCCATCTTTAGTAACACTTCATATAAAGTGATTGTGCAGTAAAAAGGTCTTGTTGTTTTTTAAAACAAATTCCCTTTTTATGAGCTTCTACAGCTATTCTTCTAAGCTTCGTTCATGTCTCCTTTGATCACACCATTTTGTAAAGAACAGAACCACGGAAAAAAGGTGGGTCTTCATAAACTTTTAAATAACAGGTCAGAGCCACTTTGGATTGCTAGAAACACCTGAGCACAATTATGGTCTTTTCGCAAATCTTACAGGCTTTTGAGGATTTACTGACTTCTCACAATTGTTAAAACACTCTTTTTTTTTTTTTTTTTTTTTTGAGAACTGAAACTCCTGCAGGGCTTTGTGTGTGTGTGAGCATTGTACATTATATAAAAATAGGAGAATAACAGATAATTGGAGCTTTTCACACCGCTTTGCCTTCATACTCAGAAGCCAAAATTGTGAACAGCGCCAATTATCACCTTTTATTCTACACAATTATGTCTTATTCTGCACCACGGTTAACGCGTGATGGGAAACAATGCAGTTTGCATTTGTGTGAGATCACGCAGTGAACGGATCTGGCACATTTTTCAAACATCTCTTAAATGTTTTTATCGAATCCGTGGTTGGTTAACAAATCCTGAACAGTCTTACATTATAAACTCTGCAAATCAATAAGCATGACATGTACTGCTTTGATTCTTGCGTGCTGTATTTTCACAGCAGCTGTGTTCTAAAGGTGCTGAATAGCCTGTAGCAGAACAGTAATGGTTTTGCATTCAAACTGCAGTGTATTAAACCCTGTAAACAGTTTTATGAAATAATTTGTACTTGCTGCTGGGTTTGGAAGCGTGGCTTGGAAAATAAAGTGGAGTTCCATTCGCAGATGTATTCTTAACACGTACCGCAGAAGCCTACAGGGCTGTAAAAATATGCAGTGCAACCATAGAAAAGGTACGGCTCTTATAAACGTGTCACCTCAAGAAATAATTAAATGTGCTACGTCATGCCATGCTATTTCAAGTGCATCTGAAAATGGAAATGCAATCAGATACACTTTATAGATACACTGTATCCAGATTATAAATTATTATTTCTGTACACATAATAAAATCAGTGTATCTTTATTGAGTTTCAGGTTTATTACTTGTAACTAATTAACTATCAACTACAGTGGAAATTCCTAGGTCTAGCGCTACTTCCTGCTATTATCTGACTGGAATGCACCAAAAACACCAGACAGAGAGCTGTTCCTTATTGGAAATATATGCGTTTAACAAACAGCTCAGAGGTTAAGGTTATAGTGACTAGAAGGTTATGAGTTCAAATCCCAGCACTAAAGTGACAGCCACTGTTGGTCTCTCTGACCAAATCCTGGGGCCCATAATAGGCTCATGTTCTATTTTCCCATTTTGTCTTTATTTTCACAGTGATTTTTTTTTTTAATGCCAAAAACACGCAACATTCATTACATGACCATTTTCTAACAGCCTGTCTGTTGTTGTGACTGTGCCTTTAAGACTAACTGATGTAGGGACTTTCTAACTGTCTGACCTCACATGAACTGTTGGAAATCCCTGAATTCAAGTGCTTTTAAAACAAAACGTGCATGACTGTTGCCAACAGTATGGTATAGCCCGTGTTGTAATTCTACAAGCATTATAAAAAGGAGATGCAGCAATTAGTGCAGGCCTTTTAGCTGTATTTAACATTTTATGTAACATTTTTATCTTATCATTAAACATTTAGTTGTCCACCTAAATGATATAGTCACTTACAGCCGGAACACCTTCCTCCCGGCCTTGCAATTAATTAAGGACGTTTGGTACTGTATAGGATAAAAAAGACAATTAACAACCAAAAAGAAAACATTGCTACCATAGCTTTTCATAACCAACATATACTGTATGTTCAAGTTTCAGACTGGGGCTTCGGTGTCTTATTTACTGGCAAATTTCTCGTATTTGTTTTAGCACAATTCTGAGTACAGGTCATGTCACTTTCTGGAGCATAAGTTGATTTATGTTAAAAATAAAACCCCTGGAAGATATACAGCCTTTTATCTGAGGGATTTTACACAACCTCTCTAAAATAAGACTAACACTGCAAAGGTGATAGATTTTTCCATCTCTAGCAGGATGGCGCTGTTAGCTAGGGCAAAGCGGTTGAAATGTATACAGTATGACAATATAGTATTGATATTGGGATCAATTATGCCACAATGCACAACTGTCAATATTTTTATGACCATTAGAAAGTGTCATTGGAAGCAGCTGATTAGATTTCAATTTTGCGCTCAATCTTTAAAATTGCAACGTTCTAATTTTGCACAGAATTTTTAAATAATTACAGAAGTAAATTATAAATAATTATAAATTATAATAAACATACACGTGTACAATATAAAACATTAATTAAATACGTTTAAATTCTTTTATTAAAAAATAACAAAGAAATATTGTATTTTTGTAGACAAAATAAAAGCATCATTGACCTTAGTTTTTCTCAGCTTTTTTTTGTTCATTAGCAAACCTATATATTGTGATGCATAGAAATGTCTTCGAGTACTCTGAATTTTTTATTTTTTTTGGGTCATATTCCCTACCCTGAAAGTAGCACAAATAGGCAAATGCAAACACAGTTATCGATGCCATGACTATTTAATATTACACATGGCTAGTAGTACGTATGTCCAAAGCCCAGATAAAGCTGCCTGCTAATCAGTGTTCATATTGGTTATTCTTTAACAGATGAAACATTAAGATGAAATTGATTATTTCAGGGTTGTGGGTTTGATGTGAAGCTCAATATACCTGAGAATGAGCTGTCATTAAGTATTAATTCTTTCCCAGCTTCTTAAAAAAATTAATTAATTTAAAAAATGAATTAAAAAATTGGGATATTGGGATCCTTTGGAAGAATAATCGGATACATTTACTTCCTGGTAGCCAGGAACAGTGACATTTACCCACATTTTTGGCAAATCTTTGCTTCAGTAGGGCTGCTAGAGATTTACATATGCAAATATGTTCATGGTAGTGACATCACAACCATTCCAAATATAGTCTGTATGTCTTGCAAGAGTACTTAAAATCGTGTTAATAATTTTAACACATTATACTGTATCAAATTATATTATTTCAAAAGCAAGCCATATCCATGATATACAGCCTTTCCACGATATGCAGAGTCTAACTGTTTCTGCTTCAGATAAAAATAATCTTTAAAAATAAACGTTCTGTTCTGCCTAAACCTCAGAACATAGATAAATCTGTGCATCTGCACTTAACAAGCGGTTTCTTTTTCTTCTTCCAGGCCTGCAGGAATGGCTGTGATTTCTCTGGCGTTTGGCCGATATGTTTTGGAGCCGATTTTTATGCCGTGTGGGGTGCCTGAGTTCGCAATCAAGCTCGCTACAGCAATTGGACTCAGTAAGTCGACACACTATAATCATGTATTATTACCTCGCTGTAGTGGTTAACTCTTCTAATCATATTGTAGATTTAAACCTTTTTATAAATATTTATTTCTAGAGAATTAAAAAAAAAAAAAATCTGTAAAGGTACTTTCTTATTCTTTGAGATAGTTATACACTGGGCAGTTTTCAAGTATCTAAAAAAATCAGTATAAACAGGAAGTTAGAAATTAGTCTTTTCCTGTGAGATGTTCGTAAGAGACCAGTGATTTAATCTGACTCCATGTCTTTCAGCTGTGATCATGTACATTAACAGTATGAGTGTGAGCTGGACAGCCAGGCTGCAGATCTTCCTCACGTTCAGTAAACTTCTCGCCATGGCCATCATCATCGTCCCCGGACTCTATCAGCTGTTCAGAGGTAAACGTTATAACACCTGAACGCCGATCGTGCTAGGGCTGTTAAACCCCATTAAACTGTCACAGAAAGCATTTTTGCAAACACCCTTTTGCTTTTAGTTTTAAACAATCTCAGGTCATCTTTGCTTTGTAGTCATCTAAACATTAAATCTCGATAACTTATTTCTCCATGACAGTTGCGACTCTCGGTACGGTGGCCTGTAAGTGCAAAACGCATTAACAAACCACAATGAAAAATGATTAATGCAATCAAAGATTAATGTATTTAAAGTAAAATATGTGAATAATGGTATGTTTAAGCTGAACTCATTAAACAGAAATATGTACATTTACGAACTTAATTTGTTGTTTTAACGTTAATAATATATCAGTATGTAAAAGCTACATAAAGCCATAATCACTTTTTAGAGTGCAAAAACACACCAGCAAGTCAGAAAACAAGTGCAAATTCATAAACATATCAATTGACATCAAAAACGGAAAGCGTAGGTCTCTATTGAACATTATGTACTTGCTGCTGATTGGACGTGGTGTATGAACATCACCAAGGAAAAAAGAATTTCACTTTTTCAGTCTGTCATCAGGCTAGCATATTGGAAATGAAAACTTGTGTGAGGAGAAAGTCTTTCTTCTGAAAAACCCGGCTTCCTTTACGTGGCTTTCAGCATGCACATACTCGTGCTGTGCAAAGTTGCCAGCATATCTAAAGTACCATCATACGAGCCTCCTGATAAGAACTAAGCATGAATGAAAGCATGAGTGGATTCATTTAGAGCTGTGTTTCCTCTTACTGTAAACATCCTCCAGCTCTCCATTTTCCGCTTTCTCTCTCTCTCTCTCTCTCTCTCTCTCTCTCTCTCTCATGTGAGGCAGCAACGAGCATGTGCTGTTCAATCAGGAAGTCCGTTTCCGTTATGAGTTGATGTTGATATGTTTCTGATTTTGCTGCTGCACTTTCACTTGTTCTTGTTTGTGTTTGTGGATTTACAGTGTGTTTTGTTACTGTGTGCTCAGTTTTTGTTGTTGTTGTTTTTTATATTTTGCTGTTGTGTTTTTTTTTTTTTGCTGTTGTGTTTTTTTTTAATATATTTTTTCTGTTGTGTTTTTTGTTTTGCTGCCGTGTGTTTAGTTTTTCTGTCTTTTTAGGTTTGCTGTTGCATTTTTGATTTGCTGCAGCATTTTTAGGTTTGCTGTTATTTTTATTTGTGTGTGTGTGTGTGTGTGTGTGTGTGTTTTTCTGTTTTGCTGTTGTGCTTTTGATTTGCTATTGAGATTTTAGTTTTGCTGTTTCCTGTGTAGGTTTGTTGTTGTATTTTGTGATTTTGGTTTGTTATTTCATTTCGCACTAATGTAAAAAGGTCAATTCTGGAAGAAAAAAAGAGCCATGAAAGTTATAGTTATGCCTAGGCAAAACTAATACCAGTCTTAGCTGAGCACATGCACGTGAAAACAAAGCATTAGCAATATTTTTCAATTCCTAATGGGAATTTGCCTAATGGATTTTATGATTTTCCCTTTCAATGATATTCAGCATGCTTCATCCTAATGGAATATTTGCCAGGTCTTGTTTGCAAGCAGACAGCCACAAGACCTGCGACATTACAGTTGCAAATGTTACAGAAGTTCATTAGGTCTATTGATTCACCATTAAACCACAGCATATTACCACAAAGTCCATAAGATACCACCAGACTCCTGTAGGCCACTACTGACTCTCATTATAAAGCCATCAAACATGCCTAAAATTAGTCACCAAAATGGAGGCTTTACACTGCGATATCGACCAATACGGAAAACACCAAACACCATTACGGGAATCACTAGTAACCTCTAATGGTTTCCACAAATGGAAAGAGAATGTAGAGTTGAAGACGGAAGGAAAAATGTTTTGAGCAAGAAGCAAAGATCGTATCAGGACCAAAGACGTGTCCCACACCAGGAGTCCTCTTCCTAGTGGGACGTGTCAAGGTGGAGCTACGGGTAGCGCTGCTGCCTCATAGCTCCAGGGTCCTTGCTTCAATCTTGAGCTCGGGTTATTGTGTGTGTCTGTGCGGAGTTTTACTGCACAGTGTCTGCGCAGGCTTCCTATGCATTCTCTGGTTTCATCCCACCTCCCAAAAACACGTTGGTTGGTGGATTGTCAACACTAATTAGCCACTATTGTGTGCATGGTACCGTGCAATGGACCGGCATCCCATAGAGTGTGTATTCACACCTCCGGCCAGGATAGGCTCCTGGATAACTGTTCAATAAACTGTCTAAGCAGTTAGCATACAAATAGTCTAGAATTATGGTAAACTTATTGTCTGGAATTTTCTAGAACATGACTTCTGGCTAAGTGAATCATTTTTTCCCCAGTCTTAGTTAAAAAAATCGATTTAAAAAGACACACACACACACAAAAAAACAAAAACACTAACAGTAAATCGGTTGTAAATATGCCGTAAACATGCTTATTTACTTGGCAGTGACACAGCAAAGCAAGATTTCCTTGTTTCGCTTCTCAGAAACCCCCCCAATGCCACAACTTTAAGGGCCTACTTCTTACTTGCGACCGTTTGAATGTTTTTTTTCAGCAAAGACAAGACTTATGTTAAAATTTGTACAGATTATTATGTTTATTGTATAGTGGTAATTAATGGCTCATTTTTTTGTTTTGTTTTGTTTTATGTCTTTGTTTGTGTTTCTGTTAACTTTACTTGGAGAGGCGTTTCCCTGAGAATAGACGTCAAAAACAGCCAGAAAATGGCATTGGGGAATTAAAAGTGAACTTCTGGACACTTAATGGAACTATGGCACTACCTAGTGTTGTTTTGGAACAATAAACCATAATATGATGTATTTGTGCATTGCATGCTGGGTAATTTAGTGATTTAAGAATCACGGTATAGAAGAAATAACATATAACATATTAAATGCTAGATTTGTACCAGAATGCCCCTTCCATTCATTATCTAAAGTTTCTTGTTTCTACAGGCGAGACCAAAAACTTTCAGAACGCATTTCAGGTGGACTCGGTGAAGCTGTCTGGCCTTCCCCTGGCCTTCTACTCAGGGATGTATGCTTACGCTGGCTGGTGAGACTAACTCAGATCTACAAGATCATTCTGCAGCCATGAGCTACTGAAAAATTAGCTGAGCTTATTACTTTTTTTTTTTTTTTTTACAGGTTTTACTTGAATTTTGTCACAGAAGAGGTGGATCGTCCAGAGAGGTGAGGGCAGTCCAGCATTTGGAAATAAGACACGTCTGTAGCTAACAGCTTGAATCAATTCATCAGTATGAACTTGAGAAGAAATTTGATTCTCATTGCTTTAAGCGCTTAGGAATGTAGCATCCTTAAAGTAGCTTTAAAGCAGATAATGTATAGATGTATAGATTATAATGAAAGTATTCCATTAAAACCCCATACTAGTGCACTTACTCAGAGGCTTGGCTTACTTCGTGTCCTAATTGTCTAAAAATAATAGATTGAATTGCTATATATCTATATCTATCTATCTATCTATCTATCTATATATATATATAAATATATATATATATATATATAAATAAAAGTGTGTGTGTGTATAGTGTGTGGTGCTGTAAATGTAAAATTTACAATGTTTGTTTATCCACAGAACCCCAAAACAGAGCTCAAAATTCATCTGCAGAAATTCATTGGAGTCCATATTCAAGGTGTGTGTATGTGTGTGTTGTGTAAGAGTGTAGAGTTAAATAATATATTAGGCATGTATACTTTCCTTAACAATTTATGGTGCATTTTTTAAAATTAGAAATTAGATTAACATCATTTGCAGTTGTCTAATGCCCTTTTATGTGTAATCAGAGAATTTTGATCTGTTGTAATTAATGGCTTCTGTCTCAAATTGTAACCTCCTCTGTCCTGAAGACTATCCCATATAGGAAAACCTAAAGTCACAGCTTTACCTCTGACTGTTACAAAGAATTAATGCTGAACCTGTTTCCATGAATGCTATATAAACATGTACTTACAGAAAACTTCACCATATCAATCATTACACGTTTTTTAATCTGTTTATGCGGCACGTCCACCATATAAGTCCCTGTGAATGAGCTGTTACTATACAAACGGTAATGTATTAGAACGAGAGCATTAGTATAAACCTGTGATTTGCAGCTGCACTACTGCCTGAGCTGCTGTTATAGAAAATTAATCAGCACCTTCTGCATTATGTATCATTTTTTGCCATTTTAATTTATTATGTTTTTCATCAGGAGCTGGAGCACAAAGTCGTCACACTGTTGAAGAATGAGCTGAACAGGTTCAAGAAGCTACTTAGTGCTGATTACCCAGCATGCTCCGAGGAGGGGGAGGATTTGGACTGTGTCAGAGACTGTGTGTTGAAGATCACACTGCACATCCTGAAAAACATGAAGCAGAAAGATCTCGCTCACACACTGCAGATCAGTAAGAACTTTATTTTATTACAATATTCTATCACTTTGAAGGAAACATACTGGGCCACTGGTCTATATTATCATACTGATGTTTATCCTAATGAATACAGTCTTTTCAACAAATAAAAGACTCAGACAATCCTAGTGTTGTGGTCCGTAAAATGTTTGTTTATTTTGATGTATGTATTAGAAATGAATTCCAGTTTTTGACCAGTATTAACTTTCACATTGTGTATAGAATTTAGACATTAAAATAGTGACCGGCTTATTTTTTTATTTGTTAGAGCTGGCCCCTGTGTATCAGCGAAAGCTCAAATCTAGACTTTCAGATAAATGTAAAAGAATTAACGAAGGAACCTTTCAGCAAGGGACATCAACACTTCTGAATCAGATCTACACAGAGCTGTATATCACGGAGGGTTGGAGTGGAGACGTCAATAATGAACATGAGGTGAGACAGATTGAGACAGCATCCAGGAGACTAGCAACAGAGGAGACACCAATCAAATGTAATGACCTCTTTAAAGACAAGTCCATCAGAAGTGTGCTGACTAAAGGAGTTGCTGGAATTGGAAAAACAGTCTCTGTGCAGAAGTTCATTCTGGACTGGGCTGAAGGGAAAGTGAATCAGGACGTCCTCTTCCTGTTTCCACTTCCCTTTAGAGAGCTGAATTTAGTGAAGCGGGAAAACTTCAGTCTGATGAGCCTTCTTCATCAGTTTTTTCCCGAAATTAAGGACTTGGAAGTATTAGAAAATGATGCCTACAAAGTCTTGTTCATCTTTGATGGTCTGGATGAGTGTCGACTTCCTCTAAATTTCCGGAACAATGAGATACTGTGTGATATGACAGAGTCAGCCTCAGTGGATGTGCTGTTGACAAACCTCATCAAGGGGAATCTGCTTCCTTCTGCCCTCCTCTGGATAACCTCTCGACCAGGAGCAGCCAGTCAGATCCCTCCTGAGTGTGCAGACCAGGTAACAGAGATACGAGGGTTCAATGATCCTCAGAAAGAAGAGTACTTCAGGAAGAGGATCATCGATCAGAGCCTGGCCAATAAAATCATCACACACATGAAGTCTTCCAGAAGCCTCTACATCATGTGCCACATCCCAGTCTTCTGCTGGATTTCAGCCACTGTTCTAGAGAGAATGTTGGGTGAAGCAGAGAGTGGAGAGATCCCCAAGACTCTGACTCAAATGTTCACACACTTCCTGATCTTCCAGATCAAACACAAGGACCAAAAGTACCATGGAACATATGCCCTTGATCCTCATCAGACCAGAGCGAGTATCCTGGATTTGGGAAAACTGGCTTTCCAACAGCTGGAAAAAGGAAACCTGATCTTCTATGAGGAAGACCTGAGAGAGTGTGGAATTGATGTCAGAGAAGTGTCAGTGTACTCAGGAGTGTGTACCCAAATCTTCAGAACAGAGTCTGGACTCCACCTGGGGAAGATGTTCAGCTTTGTGCATCTGAGTGTTCAGGAGTTTCTGGCTGCATTATATGCATTCCTCTGCTTCCTTGACAAAAACTCAACAAAAGAACAAACTACTGATCTGTCTTGTCTTTTCAATACATCAGAAATGTCTGACTTCCTCAAGAGCGCAGTGGACCAGGCTATAAAGAGTGACACTGGACACTTGGATCTTTTCCTCCGCTTCCTTCTGGGCCTGTCAGTGGAGTGTAATCAGAAGCTCATTCGAGGTCTGCTGACACACACAGGAAGCAGCTCTGACTGTCAAAAAGATATAGTTGAGTACATCAAGTTCAAGTTTGAACAAAATCCATCTCCAGAGAGATCAATCAATCTGTTCTACTGTCTGAAGGAGTTAAATGATGATTCACTAGTGAAAGAGATCCAAAGCTACATGAGCTCAGGACGTCTTTCTGAAGCTGAACTCTCACCTGCTCAGTGGTCTGCTCTGGTCTTTGTGTTGCTGACATCAGATCTGGAAGTGTTTGAGCTACAGAAGTTCATAAAGTCAGATGAATGCTTTAAGAGACTGCTACCAGTCGTCCAGCAAGCCACAACAGTTTTGTAAGTAAAACCTGTTTCTCTATTAAACTCAGTATTTAGGAATGAGAGGAGCTGTTCCGATTGGATTTCACAGCAATACACCCAGCTACTCTTGATAATTTATTCGTCATAAATAGGGATGCATTATTACTGATACTGGTATCAGGCATCAGTCTGATACTGTGCTCATTTACGTGTACTTGTAAAAAAAAATTGTCTGATACCAACATCTGATACCATGTGATTCCATGTGACGTAGTGTATGTTGTAGTGCTAATGAACAGATACACAGTGTGTGTGTGTGTGTGTGCGTGCGTGCGTGCGTATGCATGCGTGCACGTGTGTGTGTGAGTGAGAGAGAGAGAGAGAGAGAAAGCATTTTCAGTTCTGCAAGCATTGAATACTGAGACACACTTCCTTTTGCCAAGGTCAATTCCTTGCTAGAAATCATGGTTCAGTTCTCCCTCACGTGAGCTTTTAAATATACTGTTTAGTCAGCAAAACTCATCAGTAGTTCACTGTAAACAGCACATGGCAGCAACCGGCATAATGGTGGTAGTTGTGGTAATACTGTGAATATACTGTGTATAGCAGTGATTTTCTGTCTTATTTTTGTGTTTGAGTTCAGAAAGGGCTCAATGCTTTGAGTTTCTCTGACATTTTCTACTTTCAGGCTCGGTGAGTGTAACCTGACAGAGAGAAGCTGCTCAGCTTTACACACAGTTCTCAGCTCAGAATCCTCCAAGCTGACTGAGGTGGATCTGAGTAGTAATCCTCTGCAGGACTCAGGAGTGAAGCTGCTTTGTGCTGGACTGAAGAGTCCAAACTGTAAACTGGAGAAACTGAGGTCAGTTCATCTCTCCTGTTGAGCAAACTTCATCTGAAGGATTGCTTATCGCTTACGTAACTAATACAGAATGAATAAAGAGGAAAAATTATTACAGAAATGTTTATCTTTAAATGTATATAGATGTATGCTGCCTTTTAAATGTAAAATTTGATTTTAACTTTAGATAAAAGTTTTTTTAAAGAAAAGGAAACCTATTAATAATATAAAAGTTAGTATCATGTTTTGTGTGTATGCATACAATATACACTGTTCAGAAAAAATGAAAGGAACACTTTGAAAACAAATCAGATCTCAATGGGGAAAAATATCATGCTGGATATCTATACTGATATGGACTGGGTAATGTGTTAGGAACGAAACGATGCCACATCGTTTGATGGAAATGAAAATGATCAACCTACAGAGGGCTGAATTCAAAGACACCCCGAAAATCAAAGTGAAAAAATGATGCAGCAGGCTAGTCCATTTTGCTGAAATTTCAACTCAAAATGGTACTCAGTAGTTTGTATGGCCCCCATGTGCTTGTATGCATGCCTGACAACGTCTGTGCTACATCCACAGTAGATCTGTGGTTAGTTCGCCAAGATCTTTGGAACAACCTACCTGCCGAGTTCCTTCAAAAACTGTGTGCAAGTGTTCCTTGAAGAATTGATGCTGTTTTGCAGGCAAAGGGTGGTCACACCAAATATTGATTTGATTTGGATTTCTCCTCTGTTCATTTACTTTCCATTTTGTTAATTGATAAAAATAAACTATTAACACTTCTATTTTTGAAAGCATTCTTACTTTACAGCATTTTATCACACCTACCTAAAACTTTTGCACAGTACTGTGTATGTGTATATATATTATATATACAGTATATATTAAGTGTAGCAGAAGGAAACCGTATGGAACCAGTGGCACTGAGCATGCATTAACGGTGCCAGTGGGGCTCACTACAGCCTTAGTCGCTGGGGAGGCCTGTATAGTTTTTGTTGCATGAGGCATTTTGGCAAGGCTGGCAGGTAAGCATATACCTGTGTAATTAATATGTGCTGGAGGACATGTAGGGCTCTGGCAGTGCTCCTCCTGTTCCTCCTCGCACAATGGAGCAGATACCGGTCCTGCTGCTGGGTTGTTGCCCTCTACGGCCCTGTCCAGCTCTCCTTGTGTAACAGCCCGTCTCCCGGTATCTCCTCCATGCTCTTGAAACTGTGCTGGGAGACACACCAATCCTCCTGTGTTGCAGGTACTGTCTCATGCTACAAGTATGACAAGGACCCTAAAAAAACACAAAACTAGAGTCAAATCAGTCAGGTAGGATAAGGAGAGAGCAATTGTCTGTGGCCATCACCTGCAAAACCATTCCCTTTGTGGGGGTTGTCTTGCTGTTGCCTCTCCAGTGCACCTGTTGTCACTTTCATTTGCACCAAAGCAGGTGAAATTGATTCACAAACATTTATGCTTCCTAACTGGATAGATTGAAATCCCTGAAGTTTAACTGACTTTGACTTTTTACTGTTATACTGTAATGATTAAGGGTTCCCTTATTTTTTGAGTATTGTAATATATATAATATATATACACTATATTACCAAAAGTATTCGGTCACCTGCCTTGACTCACATATGAACTTAAGTGCCATCCCATT
>CM075009.1:2658120-2706526 GCA_037576675.1 Pangasius sanitwongsei | reverse complement strand
TGAGCTCACCAGTGCTTTCTTTCTTTTTAAGAATGTACCCAACTGTTGATTTGGCCACACCTTAGGTTTTTGCTATCTGTCTTATAGATTTGTTTTTTTTTTTCAGCCTAATGATGGCCTCCTTCACTTGCATTGAGATCGCCTTGGACTTCATATTGGTAGCTCCAGTCGAACAGCTGCCAAATGCCAACTCAATACCTGATATCAACTCCAGACCATTTATCTGCTTCATTTGTCTTGAAGCAATGAGAGAATGGACCGCACCTGGTCAAATAACTCCTTGTCAGTCAATTGTCCAAACACCTTTGAGCTCCTGAAAATGGAAGTACTTTGCTTTAAATGGCTGTAATTCCTAAATGGTAAATGCCATATTTTTGTGGAACCTCTTGTGGAGTATAAGTATAAGGCAAAATCACAAAAACTCTGTCATTGTCGTTGGCGTTAAATTGGGGCACACTCCACCCCTACCCTCTGTCCCCTCGTCCCTACGGCAACTGAGCTGTCAGAAGGAGTGGATGCATCACACCCACACACCGCACCCAACCATCACCCCTTCAGCCCTTCCAGCTCTGACAGAATCTCTCTAACCTTCCCTTTTTCTCTGTCTCTGTCTCCCTAGGCTGTGGTGTGTGTGTTTGGCTGGTTGGCTGGGTGCAGATGCTTCGTGCCCACTCAAAGTGCCAGCCTGGTGCATTCTGGGGGATTTGGAGTCTTTGAAATCAGCTGTCAAGCCGTCGCAGAGTCGGGAAAAACAGCGCCAGGAGACTCACCCAACTCTCGGGAGATAAGAGTTCACTCGAGGCAGGGAGATGAATTTGAGACTGGCAACACTTTGATGGAGATGCATCTGTGTGTGTGTGTGTGTATTTCTCATCAGTCACATAAAGTAACTCTATCCCCCTAAGCATTCGCCTCTGCTGTGCAAGTTTTTGCCTCATCCTTTTACACAGATAGCCAAATGTAGAAAAAGTTTGTGTGTGTGTGTGGTCGTGTTTGGAGGACTCCAGAACAGGCACCAACTCAGAGTAATCCTGACTCAGACTGCGATGTTTCCTGCATTTGATGTTACCAAATGAACATTCATGTGTTCATTCATTGATCAACTTATTAATTTATTCATTCATTCATTTTCAGTAACCAGGACTGTGGAGCTGTGATGCATCAAATAAGTTTGGTGGTAAAGTTGGATGATGGATTTTTAGGATGCTTTCACACCCATTAGTCCATTTATTGACTCCAAATCAGAGCATTGTTTGCTCCTTGGTTTGGTTTCTCACTCCACATAATTAAATCAATTGAAAATAAATAAAAAAATAAAAAAAAAGTTGGCTGAGGGGCATGTAGAGCTGAAAAGGTTCCCATGAAACTTTCATAGACTGGAACAAAAAAGGGCATAGGGCAAATCACAAAAAAAAAAAAAATCACCCAAGCATGAAGAACATAGACATGGCACTAAATAAATGATTGGATAGTTATATGACAGTTCAAACCATTTTGTGTGTCACTGTTAGGCAGCAGAGATGAGTGCAGTTGCTGATAATGACTTTATTAAGCAGACAGGCAAACAAATCCAAATCTTGAAGCAAAGGCAGAATCCAAAAAACAGGCAGAAGATCAGGCAATCATCAAACATACTCGGAAGGGGGGTGGGGGGTGGGGGGGGTACAGAAAACCAGAACAGGCTCAAAAACTAGAATATAGCATGCAAAATAAACAAGGCTCAATAATGTCAAGAGTGATACTTCCAGACCAGTATGCATGTGTGAGAGGTTTATTTATATATGTTTGTGTGTGTGTGTGTGTGTGTGTGTGTGTGTGGTAATTGAGTTCAGGTGTGCATGATTAGGAGTCTTTTACCTGGCATTGAGTACATGTGCTGGGATCTGTAGTCTGGGTCTGCCATATTAGTATGCAGTGATGGATTCTGGGAATTGTTGTGCAATGCTGTTTCTGGCACTGACATGGCAATTACATCCAGCGATTATTTTCTCTTTTTTTTTTTCATTCAAATCTTCAGAACACATAGCATTTCTACACTTTGGCTCAGTTCAGCAGATCGCATCTACCCAAAAAAATGCTGCAACCCAAAACACACGGCATGTTTGGTTCACTTCCTGATGTCAAGTCAATTCAGAGTCGTTTGTCTTTCTCACTGTTATCAAATCACGCCAGAGTTCACTTGTTTATTCATTTTAAAATTGGCTCTTGCTTTTATGTTACATCATTTTATGTTTGTCAGCAAAGAAAGTAAAACACTATTTCATTCTTCAGTACACATTTTCTATGGTCAAGCGCTATTGAAAAACTCTCAGACAAAGTCTCAGACAGTCATATGCAAACTCTGGCAACATTCTGGAGTGAACTACACACAAATGATTTGCATAATCTGAATGGACGGCCCATTTTAAGAATGTGCGTAAGCTGACTCTGAATATGTGTAAATTTTTAAAATATTGACATTAAGTCACTGACTCTGAATACAACCCTTTAGTTTTAATCTGTTCAAGTATTTGATTACAAAATCACATGAAATTTCCATCTCTAGTATTCAGTTGTGAAAATAAAACATTTGAATATATGGCCAGTATGAGGTGGCTGTTGCCTGTATCATTTCTCCAATTACATCTCACGCTATCACCATCTTTAACTAAAATACTACACAAAATTTTCAAATTGATTTGCTTTAGTCTGAGACAAAATTTGGAAAAGGTCTATAGATTATTTTACGCTAAAATACACACAGAGCTGTTGTTTGTCACCTTCATAGAAAGGTAATAAGCGAATGGCATGTGCAAACTACTGTGTGAATAAACACACATCTGCCAACATGTAGGGGGTGCACATACTTCTTAACAGTAACAAATGAATATCTTTTCTCTTTTTAGTGTTTCACAAGTAAATGTGTGGAATAACAGAACAAAACAGCACGTTCTTTCCCTGTGTGTGTGTGTGTGTGTATGTCATGCAGAGTCTTTCCCTTCATTAAAGGTCACTCATGGAAAAAAAATAAAGCACATAGACCGGTCTCCCAGCATGCCCTGTTCACAGCAGTGAATCCAGATCATGCGACTCTTCAGACCACAAAAGGAACACATTCGAGGTGTTATTCCTGCGAATGGAACTTTGGTGCATTAAAACGTTTGCTTATTCATGTTAATGATCATATACAGGATAAAAAAATACTATTTTTTTTTCAGTAGCATGAGTCAGGACTTGAATATAGAGAGATAAAAGCTTAATAACGGACCGCACTGGTCCTCATTACACGTGCTTTGGGTAGAATCTGATTCGAAATGTTTTTATTTACTTTTTAATCTTGCTAAGGCTTCCTGTAACATTCGTTAAGGAACCACTTTAACAAATGCAGTAGTAAAAACACTGCGTATGCAAGATGGCCGCCGCATGTATTCTGCAGTCAATTGGTGCATCACTGATCCAAGTCCTCAGAAATTACTCTTCAGCTACACTTCTGCATGGTGCGGTACTAACATAAACATAGCACCATGTGATAATGTGTCTGCAACTGACTAAACAAACAGACTAGTGTTGTGTCTCAAATCGCATACTTATGTACTATTCTCAACTTTTATTGAGTACTTACACTGACCGGTTTTCCTCTTATGGTTAGTATTTTTTAAAACCCCTCATGTAGCCTTCAAACCTACAAAAAGCTCTGTTTTGTGTACAAGTCTTTTGAAATTTTCTAGATTAGTAAATATTTTTGAATGTAAGGTCAGTTTTCAATTTGAGACGCAGCTCATGACAACAGTCATGATGACAGTGGAACGTTTTAAAGAAAGACAGAGCTTGTGAATGTGTATGAAATGTGCATGACATAGCTAAACATTATAGTTTGACTTGGAAATCTGACCAACAGGGATGTTTCAGCACATGGGCTTCTAGTAAATGTCACTTTCAATCTTCCAGATGTGTGTGAAAAATGCTGCTTGTGCAGTTATGGGTAGGAGCTAACAGGAAGGCTACAGGAACTCAAATAAGCACTCTTTACAGCCGGGGTGAGCAGAAAAGCATCTCGGAAATCACAATATGTCACACTTTGACGCAGATGAGCAACAACAGCAGAAGACCACATTGGGTTCCAGTACTGTCAGACAAGAAGATGAATCTGATGCTACAGTGGGCAGAGGCTGAAAACCTGCTAATGCACGATTGGCTGATTGGATAATTGCAGAAATGAGCAGTTGTAAAGGTTTTCCTATTAAAGTAGCCAGGGGGTACTATAACGAATAAGATGTATATTCACCTTATTCATTATAGTGAGAAAATTCAAAACACTGACCCATTATCAGCTTTCACTTATTATTTAAGGGGAGTGAGAATAAAACAGAAAGCAAAGGAAAGTCACACAAACAGAGTATACAGATAATAAGAACGGGTTCTTCTCGCTCCCTGCATCATTACACATTTAGCTGTGCTTTGAAAAGTAGGCCAGCAAAGTGCTGGAATCCTGGCGTGAAAGCTCAGGGGTGTCGAGTGTTTCCACCCGGGGAGGAGAACGACACCGACACGTTTACGCCTTCAAAACGTTGTGAGGAAATCTCCATACTTCAGAAGACGCAGCTCAAAAGGAAAGCCAGCACAAATGCCCCTGGGTATGCACAGAGATGGTCTTAAAAGCCAAGTCTTGCTGTCACACACATGTACACACACACATACACAAACACAAACACACACACAAAACATTGTTTACCTTTTTCTCCATATGGGCATTTATTTTTTATATAGGCAACCTTATGCATTTCAAACAGGAAGTTTCATTCCAAACCCTAAAATAACAAATAGTTCGGGATGTATTTTCTACATGGCAAAAAAAAAGAGAAAATGTGAAAACATTAATATATAAAACATTAATATATAATACATAGAATAACACATTCAACAAGGAATACACAATATCAAACATTGTGTAGTTTTTTATTTAAACATGTTTTTCCCCTCTCTCTAAAGCCAAGTGTGAACCTCCTTGCAGAGGGAACCAGATTTTGGGCTACAACATCCATTACCCATCACGTGACATGTGCAGGTCAACAACTATTTGTCTCTTTTGTGTTTTGGATTTTCTCTTAGTATTGTACGACAAGGGGATTTCACACAAGTGTGCAACCTCATATTTATACCCCCAGGGAAACAGGACATGGATAAAAGCAACTGCAATGTTCCTGGGGATGAAAAGCAAATGAAAAAAAAAACATATTTCTTGGAGATACCAATAGTTTTGGCACATTTTTTTTAGAGAGAAAATAGTATTATTGTTTAAAAAAAAAAGTTCTAATGAGAATAAGGAGTTGCTTAAGAGGACCTGTTTGTGGAGCTCCACTGTATGACATCACTGTTAAAGTGGAATGTCATGTCATGTACTGGTGAATGTCCCAAAAATACATACGCTGCTATTTTTGGAATATTGGCAATGAAATATCTTCATGCCATAAATCCCTGTGTATTGGCTTACTAATAAGATAAAAATGATTTAACTGGTACTTTGTTCTCCGTGTATGTTTTTCTCGCTTGTCCCCCCACTTGAGACCTGATTGGTTGGGAGGTAAAAAAGCGGTCGCGTCACACGTGTGGCAACACTTTTTAACTACACTGTTCAAAGAATTACATTTTAAAATGTAAAATGTTAAAAAATGCCTAGTGTGAAAGCAAACTAACAACTTTGCAACTTAATAAAATTCTAGGCTTTTAAAGACAAACTTTAAATTAGTATTTAGTTACAAATAGAAACTGAAATGATGTCACTCTAAAGAGATCTCTAAAAAGTTCAAATGAATACAAAAGGAGTAATGCCATTTTTACCAAGACGACAGCATTCTTATCTTGACAAACTCAACGAAGGTGGATTTTGATTTGATTTCGAGTGGGAATTCCATACGGCATATACTAAGAAACATGCTAACAACTGAGAAGATGTAGTTAGATATAGAATTAAGCAATATCGCACAAGCGAGAGTGTGGTTATACTGAATATCGGCATGGCTGTGATTTGGCCGCAGACACGAGCCTGCAGTGCAATATTGCTTTTATACAACAGTTCTATAAACAAGAAGTTAATATCAGGTAGGTGACATTTTGGACATGATATGGCCAAATGTTCTGTTTATTTTTGCTCCTCTAGCAGAAACAGATCCCCAAGAAGCCACATTCACTTTATAGGAGCTGGCTAGCTAGCTTATAATGATCTGTACATTAACGTTAAAGGTGCTTCTGGTGAAATTGGCTTCTCCTCTTTCTTTTCATCTTTATCTGATGAGCTTTCCTGTTTTAAGTAAAGGTTATATTCATGAGACATATATAGTTTTCCATGTCTGCTGATGATGTCGCTAACAGTACTGTAGTAACCGTTTCGAACCGGGAAGCGGAAATTTATGTGACGAATACAGACGAGCAGAGGGATAGACACTGAGGCCATCCCAGTCTCCAGACCTGATCCTCACACTGATTTGGAGAATGCATATGTTAGAGCAGAAGTGACAGGGAAAATGGACGAAGATTATAAGTGACCCTGCATTCGGACAGTGGCAATTTTTTCACTTCACATCACCAAAATTGCTGTTGGTCACTAGTGGCCGTTCCTGACTTCAGTTTACTGCCGGTTGCCATGGTTTCCATGATTTTAGCAGATATTTGTGACACACAATGAAGCACTTTTGAAATGTTTTATTTTTGTCTCCCCAGCTTAGTTACATTAACTTTTTTGTTTAATAGAAATGATCAATTATATATAATAACATGTTTACACAACCGCACAGTTAATTAGTGTTTATGTGAATATGTTTGGCTTATATGACGGCTTTACGATGTCATTCTCATTTTCTTGAGTCACATTATTAACTTGCCCTGGTTTATTAATGGACCTGGATCATCATACTGTCATTTAATATAATTAGCTTATAAATAAAAGCTGCAACTTTTATATTCTCCTCTCTCTGCCTGAGACCAATCCCACTAGTTGTTTCCACATTGTATTGCTTTTCATTCGCCTGAAGTTTAAGTCTTGTGCATCATTCTGCCCCGCTCACTTCCCTTACAAAAGAGCTTAAATAAACATACAAGATGTTATGTAAGGAATAAAAACACTCAGTGGCATACTGTTATACGTAAATAATCAACGACGGGTGGTGTGATGAAGCGGAGTTACTTTTACTGATCCAGAGTGGATTATTTTCCTACAACAGCACGTCCTAAAAGTGTTTTATTCCACTTATATCACAGCAATTTGCCAACAATTACAAATATTTTATTAATTGAACAACACATCATACATTTTACCCATTTATCGTTACCTGTAATGTTGTATTGTCCAGAAAAAAAAAGCAGCTTTTCATGTTACATAGAAAACATGAACTGTAAACGTTTCTATCCTGAAGATGTTAGAAAACTTAAAGTTACAGTTTTACTTCTGGCTGTTACAAAGCGGTCACACTGGAGACTCCTTCCACGTCAACAAATACATACATTTTTTAATTTCTGTTAACCACATTCTAATAAGCTGTTTCTATGGAAACGGTAATGTATTAGTACAAATGCAGTAATATAAACCTGTGTTTTGTGGCTGCACCACTGTCAGAGCTGCTGTTATAGAGAATTAATCAACAGCTTCTCAGAATCGAGGCTTCAACAGTGCTGAATGGTATAAAGTATATAAATCATATTTGGACAAAATTGATTTAGGTTAGCAGAATGTTTTTGAATGTTCTAGGACCTTCAAAAGTTCAGGTTTTCTGGCTGTTCTGAGAGCATTTTTATATAATGTTTATAGACGTTCCTACAACATTTCTGCAACATTTTTACAAGGAACACAAGAACATTACAGGAATTACTTTAGGACATATTACAGCCTATCCTTTACAGAACCTGTTAAATACTTAATAATATTTGTATATCAGGATGGTAATTGTGTTGTGCTGTCTGTGATGTGTGTGCTGAATGTATTGTGTTGTGACCAAATACCAAGAAATATTCCTACTACATGTAAATGTATATGGCGAATAAAATGAAGAATGAAATAAGATTCTGATTGTGATAAATATTCTAATAATGTTCTTTGTTAGCTGGGAGGAGGCTGTTTAGAGATTTGTGTTACTTGTGGTAATGGAGGATGATCTGTATAAGCTAACTCACATTCAGTGTTTTGTTCACTTCAGTTTCACACAAAAATGACAGAAAAATGAAAGAAAAGTTGAGCATGTTTACTGGTTTGTGGGTCAGTTTTAGGTATTTGAATCCAGCTGTGTGTGTGCCATGGACAGAGGGTGGTATTTGGATAGTCATACAGTTCACAGTGTGTGTGTGTGTGTGTGTGTGTGCATGTAATGTGTTTGGCAGTCCATGTATCAAAACACGACAGCTGCTGCGTGACAGAACAATCTGTAAAAAAGTGAGGCAACATGAAATGAAAAATGGAAAGGAAGTGTGTGTGTGTGTGTGTGTCTGTGCGTGCGTGCATGTGTGTGTGCTCAGAGGAAATCGAGTCTGTGTATGGCCATTTCATGCATCAAAACTAGCCGTAATTTGGAATGATTATTTCAATCATCTGTTACTGGTTTATGACATGTATGCTTGTGTGTGTGTGTGTGTGTGTGATTGATTGCTCCACTAGCAGTGCATCGTTTCATAATAAATGCTGCACTGCTTTATTCATCTACACATCCTGCTTTTCAAATGAAGTTCGTTCATTGCAGGAAATGATGCCATGTTCGGATTTAGCCAAATTTCTGCAATTTTATAGGGAAAAAAAATTATGAATGTAAAAATATTACATTAAATCAACTGACACAAGCATACAGTTGAATTGAAAGTTTTATATATTTATTTTACACCAGAAGTTCTCAAACTTTGTTAGGTTCCAGCTACACTAATGACATCACAGCTAATTCATTAGGTGGTAACAGAATGGCTGTGGATTCTGATTGGTTGGCAAATATTTAATTTTAATGATATCCGATGTTTATTACATAGAGACACATCTTCTATTACTTCTATTCTGCAGCCTTGCGTTTAACAATCATTGTTTTTGATGACTTGAATGAAATGATTTTAACTTAATTTTAATTCAGGGGTTTGCAAACTAGGAGGTTGCTTGATATACAAATTCATCGTGAGACAATTTAGTTTGGTGCATTTATTTAATAAATGAATATCATGAGTATATAAATATTAAGAGTGCACATGCTATGTTAGTCTTTTGTGTTGTCATCAAACGCTGCACTAGCATGCAAAAAATCTACCTCCACTCTTTCCTCAACAACTGCAAATGACTCTGACTCGGTGGAACAACAGGATTCAAGAAAACGAACAGAAAAACATGCTGAAACATTTACTGAACATGGATTTACTAGTTCTAAATTATACCCTACAAAAATATCGTCTTAGCAAGTAACGTTATCTCAAATATTGTCAAATATTCAAAACCTATTTCTAGACATTTTACTTAATTTCAAGCTTTAAATTTTGTTGGCAGATAATTTTACTTCTTTTTAGAAAAAGTTTTTTATGATTATTTTAGAGGGAAGGCGGGTGCACAGTGGCCTAGAGGTTACCAGTGTTGCCTCGCACCTCCAGGGCTGGGGGTTCAAATCCCGCCTCCACTCTGTGTGCGTAGAGTTTGCATGTTCTCCCCGTGCTTCAGGGGTTTCCTCCGGGTACTCCGGGTTTCCTCCCCAGTCCAAAGACATGCACTGTAAGCTGACTGGCATCTCCACATTGTCTGTAGTGTGTGAATGGGGGTGTGAGAGTGTGTATGATTGTGCCCTGCAATGGGTTGGCACCCCATCCAGGGTGTCTCTTTTGGATTAGTTTGGGTGAGATAGACTTTAATTGGTGAACATGTCTCGGTTGGTCAAATACATTTGCGATAAAGGGACATAGCGTACATGGTGATTTCTTTCTGAACAATTCTTTTAAAAAGAATAATTCACTTTTTTTTTTTTAAATTAAGTAACCATAATCAAACTACAAACCCACATACCCACCGCAGACATACACACACTTTTAGAAAACTGCTGAAACCGTTGTCCCTTTGGAGTATCCTTATAGGTTCAGAAAGGGTACCAAGTAGAACCCTTTTAGGGGTCCAAGAACTCTTAATTATACAAAAACCATTAAAGTACCAATGTACCAAGATGGTTTGGCTTAATCCTAAATGTCTGAGAGATTCTAGGTATTAAGAAGAAAATACTGACCAATCATTTGGAGTTTGTATCACACATTTTCCCAGTTAATACGTACACTGTTAGAAAACCAAAACAAAACAGTTCTTTGAGGGTTCTTTAAGGGGCCATTGGATAATTAAGGGTTCTTAGCTTCTAGAAAGGGTTCCAGTTTAAAACCCTTTTGTTGAGATATCTACAAAGAACTTTTAAACCTTCCTCCTCAGGTTCTAACTTTTTTTTTTTTTAAAGAATGTACACAAGAACTGAAATCAAAGTGAATGGATTTCTCACACAGAAAAGCATCTGACTCGTCTTTGGCATTTTATTTAATCTTAATTTCAGTATGCTGCTTTGCCTTCTTCATAAAACATGACTGGAAGTGAATTTGTCTGCAGTATGAACACATCTCTGTCTTTTTCCATTTCACTCACAGAATGTAACAAGTAAACAGGTGCATTTCTATCTTGATTCCAGCATTTTCTCATTTTCTTTCTTCTCTCCCTCCCTTACTCGCTTGCCTTCATCTCTAGGGAGATAGCGAGAGCTGTCGCTGAGATCTTAACCATTTTCCTGCATTTTGGATGTGATAATAAATCAGACAGCTTTGACTCGGATGCAAAGCTACGATAAGGGACATGGAATGTGCATGACATCTCTGTGAATTTACTAGACAAAAAGAAAATGCTAAATAAATAAAGACATTAATAAAAAGCCAAGCTCAGGATACGTGTGTGTGTGTGTGTGTGTGTGTGTGTGTGTGTCTTACTAAATCAGTTGAGAAGAACCAGCACCACAAACACAAGCTGAAGCTCAGCTGATGATCACGACTCCGTGACCCGTATGGCTTTGGATTCTCTATATTTGAAGACGATTTCATTAGAGATTCCATTTTTTTTTCTAAAGATTTGAAAGCATAAGCTTGTATTACAAATAGAAGCTAAAAACCTTGGCGTTTGGAAATAATTTTAAAATAACCACACGCCTTCAGTACAATGCTGTAAATACAAACAGGACATTTTGTCCTCTTTTCCTTCCAGTCAAAAGCCATGGGGGTGCACATGATCTTGAAAATACTATTCAAGGATCACAAGAAAAAATAAGTTAAGATTTTTTTTTTTTTTTTCTGAGATATCCTTAGAACAACTTGTATCTACATGCCTAATCTGATTATAAAGGCACGTTGGGCAGCGTTCCCAAACCTTCATCCAATACAGGAAACTCCAAAATGCTTCCCTCCTGTAGCTCTATCATGTGCCAGGGCCTTGAAAATGGTCGAATTTCAATAACCAAGCAGCTTGAAATCAAACTTTAAAGGGGTTTCATCATTACGAGAGAGCTTCCCATGGTGCCTCTTCAAAAGGAACGTCAAACCACTCCAAAACGGAGCACTTCAGATGCATCCAGAATGATGACTCCCCCCTCCAAAAAAAAAAAAAAAAAAAAAAGATGCTGCAATGAACTCAAGCCGTGTGTGCTATAATTCATTTGATGTCCTTTTTAAAATTCTTTAAAAGTGTGAAGATGCTTTTACATGAGATGAATCCCAGTCTGACTTTAGGGAGCTAACATAGATTCGATTTTCTACAAGGAAGATATTGTCATGAGGATAAAATCATGGTGGTTGGGGACATGTTTTCTAGGATGTTCTTTTATTCATACACACCTTTTTATATTTATTCATTTGACCAGTGCTTTTATCCAGAGGCAAAATTCAATCCAAGCACAGACCCGAGACTTCTGTTGATCCTGGGATATGAACTCACACCGTCCTGGTGGATATTTCTATCAGAATTCTTACTGGTTTCCATTAACAAAGGTTTTTAGAGTACAGCCCACATGACCAAAATGCTTCTGATTTTTTTTTTTTTTTATAGTGATGCAGTGATACACTGTAATAATCGTTGAGTAACCTAACACAAATCCTTTAGTACCAAAAAAATATCCGAGTATATTGACAGCCTCCTTGCAGTTCCATCAGTGCCCACTAGGGGGCCAATGCTCTCAATATAAAAAAAAAATAAATAAATAAATACTTCCAGAGACAGATGGGAAAACAGACATTTAGCAACAGAGATATAGACTGTATCAAGATGCAACACCCAGAATCAATACATCATCATTGCCAGGAGAGTAGTTTCTCATTTTAAACTTGTCCCTGATCCATTTCCAGTTTTGTTCTTAGAGGTTAATAACGGACATGGTGAAGATCTTTTAGTAAGCCCAGATGGAGTGGAAAAATGGAGGAATGTCTGCTAGTTTCAGGGCAGGGACAAGAGAAGGTCTCAGGAAATCTATTTATAACCATGTCTGTAAAACAAATGTAAGGAGGCAGAACCTTCCCAGTGCCAACTGTTCAAGAAAAAAAAAAGAAGAGGCAAAACATTAGGCTTTTTCAGAAAGTAGGCCAAAAGAAAATGGGCTGGATGGGAAGCTGGAGAGCAGCAAGGACAGGGGTGAGGACAGGATGGCGGTGGTGTATATTACAGATAGCTGAAGAAGAGCAATATGAGCTGATTCCAATTTCTAACAGAAAGCAAAACATGAGCAGATATTAACATACACCCTACTATGCATCTGTCCTCATAATAAAGAAAAAAAAAAAATTCACAAGTATGAATGAATCTAGTATTCATAATTTATAATGTGTGTACATATTTTATTATGTGTCTTACACTCACTTATTATGTGACTCTATAATTGCTTGTAATATAGCTAGTTATAATAACATGTATAAAACCTTGTAAAGCATGAGGATACAATGTAATGTCATGATATATAATGTATTATAACATCTGTTCATAGTTCAAGTTTTCATTCCAGTCAGGAGCCACACCTCCAGTCTTCCAATTAACTGATCTTGGTCTTTAAGCAACTATTAGTTGTGGCTCTAACTGGGCTGGAAAGAAAACCTGCTGCCACACTGTTCCTTTATGGATAAGATTGAAGACCCCTGCCATTAGGTAATGGACACATGGGACAGTAGAAGTCAAGATGGTTTACTGGTTTGATCACCTTGGCCTGCAGTTTGGCAGCTGGCAGCTTGGCAGTCCAAGATGGATTTTTCAACAGGGACTCCCTAACATGAGTTAACTCATGATACCATAGTCTAGAAGTGGAGACCATGTTAGAAGGATGACGAGGCAACAGCATCAAAGTTTCTGGAAATCAAAAATGAAAAAAAAAATGGTAATTCAATAAGTTTTGCATTTCTATTTAAGATCACCTATGAATTTGAGTGATGTAGCTGAGGTAACTATCAGAGCCAGAATTTTCCAGTGCTTCCAAGGGTATAGCGGTAGTATTTATTCTAAAACAAGTAGAACTCAATGCCAACGTCATCGACGAGGATGCTTACACCGCCAACAAGTCTTGTCTTTCTTCTTACTTATTTGTATGCCTGATATACCATTAAAATATACATTATATAATCAAAAGTTTGTGGACACCTGATCATCACACCCATAGATGCTTGCTGAACATCCCATTCCAGATGTATTCCCCCTTTGCTGTTATAATAGGCGCCACTCTTCTGGGAAGGCTTTCCACTATATTTTGGGGCATGGCTATGGGGATTTGTGTTCATTCAGCTACAAGAGCATTAGTGAGGTCAGGCGCTGATGTTGGGTGAGGAGGTCTGGGGTGCAGTCGGCATTCCAGTTCATCCCAAAGGGGTTCAGTGGGATTGAGGTCAGGGCCCTGTGCAGGACACTCGAGTTCTTCTATACCAACCTTGGCAAGGAGCATTGTCATTCTGGAACAGGTTTGGGCCTCTTAGTTCCAGAGAAGGGAAATTATAATACTACAGTATACAAAGTCCACAAACCTTTGACCATATAGTAGCTCAAACAGGAAGAAAGCTACTGAATTAAAAACTGTCTGACATTTTACCTTGCTATGACCTTGACCGTGTTTGGATCAATTCCTGAATCTAATCATTTCATCTGCTAGTTACAATGATAATTTCATATAAATCCTACAAATATTCAACCACTTGTTCTTGAGATATTTGTTACAAAAGCCTCAGATGGATGGCCAGATAGGCAGATGCACAGATGGACATTCCAAAAACATAATATCTACACCACCTAGTGGTGGAGGCATAACAATAATCCCAGTTTAGGCCATGCCCACTTTGAATATAGATACAGGTAGTGCCGTTGCATTACACCCATAATTGGCGTAGTAACTCTAGGAGGCAATGGAGTCATACGAATCAGGAAGTAGATCATCAAGTCTGCTAATTACTTTTCGGTTTAGATAACCCATATCTGTCATCCTGCCTCTAGCCATAATCCTAACTGCCCATACCTAACACAAGTTTACTCCTGAGGTCATGTGGGCTATGGGAAAGTGAAGTGATCTGTAATGGTTGTCTCAGTGAGGCCATTCAGAGAAAGCTCCATCTGTTGAGCTGAGCTGTTCTGAGACCCCAAAACACACCCTGACATCAAGTGTATCATCCTCTCTATGGGTGGACAGATTGGCTGGAGGTGGAAGAACTGTGGTGTGTGGGGGGGAGGTTGAAAAAATGGGTAGGAATTCAAAAAAACTGTATCTTGTTCGATAGAGTTCCTGCAAGTTTTGTGTGAGATCAGGATGATATTACAAGCACAAACCTTCTTGATCTCTTCCAAGCTGCAAGGCCATGAAATAAATACACACTTGGTCTCACCTTTCTCCTCAGTCCACTGTCCTCTCCTTCTTAAGAAGAGCTTCTTGTGGGACTCTGGGCCAATAAGTACTCTGACCTTGCAGTGCCTTCTATCAGGAACTACTAATTAGCCCAGAGGGGAACAGGGTAGAGCGTCTCCCTTCTGTCTGAGCTATTGATTATGCTGAGTTTAGATGGAGAGACAATCTCTCTTGGTGATGGGAACAAATCAACTCTTCCTTGATTGATTTTTAATGAGGTTAATGTTGGTCTTGTGGCCACGGTATTCAGTACAAAGGCTGAATAATTTCACCAGAATTTCTCTCTGTTCTATGTAGAGTGTGTGAGGTGAATATTGTTTAAAGTGTGCTTGACCTCTAACCTCACCTCACAGGGCTGATGTCGCATTCCAAAAACTATACATAATCTGTGTTCCTGGTCTTGTCAATTCTAAGTAACCTGATGAACAAAAGCCCACATACCAAGGGAAAGTTGGCCTAGCTAACATAGCATACTGTGCTAATTAGATAGAGTGATACATGTTGAGTTGAACAAACCTAATTTGCAACATCTCTAATAACTCAACACTGGATTTCCCATTAATATGACTTTGAATGTTGCTGGAAGATGGTCAGTAAGGAAAATAGCTCTCGCTCCTTTGTCTTCAGGAGCTGACAGTGAAACCCAAGCATCGTCTCTTATGTTTCAAAGCATTGCAATTTTTTGTCCTATTAAAGGCTACTGTAACAGTTAATGGGGGACAAGAAAACTAAAGTACAAAGGTAAACTTTTAACAATAAAAATAAATACAATAAAATGTGTGCATAATAAAAATATATATATTAGAACTATACTGTATGAACTGTGCAGTATGATTCACGGGAAAGCAATGAGTAGCAACATATTCAAGCATGACTTTAAAAAAAACATTGTGCAAACATTTTCCCACTTAGCAAAGAAGGGCATTGAGTCAAAGCATGTGTGTTATGTGGGAAGTGCCTTTAATTTGCAACATATATTTTGAAGTTTGTACTAAACACAGCAAGCCGAGAGTCTCAAGCAGATGACTGCTAATCAAGCATGTTCATTCGAACAATTCTCAGATCAGTCTGATCAGTAAGTTCGACAGGTGCTTGAGATTTCTATTCAATTATATATTCCTTTACACTTTGATGAATGTTTAATAGAACACAGGGCTGGCTTCAAAATTTTTTTTAAATAATTTAAAACCCAGATATTATATCTATATATGAAACCTCTAGCTAATATTACAATATTGCATGCAGCTCGTTTACTAATTCGGAAAATGTCATTAGAAATCTTTTCAATGGATATTCGTAATGTTATGACTTTTAGACAATGTGGAATAGACAAGATGGAATATTTTACTCACCTGCTAATTGTAGTTAATCATGAGTTACCCGGCCAAATCGCGCCCCCAAAAAATGTAGATTATGTTGATTAATCGCATAAGGAAAGTTGTGTGAAAAGAACTGAATCTGCTTATCACATAAGGCGAGTGTGGAGAGCTATGAAATTTTCACCAGAAGGGATCCTCACTTAGCGCACTTAAGTTTGAATTTAAGTTAAGGTTAAGTTTAAACTTAACTTAAACTTAACCTTATGTTTAAACTTAACCTTAACTTAAGGTTAAACTTATTAAGTTTATTGTCACATTTTTACACAGGATAAAATGTATAAAAGACAGGAGAAGTTCTTTAGTTGCAGAGCACCAAAAAAAACATTCAATTAAATAAGAAGAAGAGTTAATGCTGGTTTATTTTCACTTTGGCTAATGGTTTTCTACATTACCCACAATACCTTTGGACTACCCAGTGATAGTGGTGTTTTTGCCCATCTCTATCTAAACAGACTAACGCACCATCAATGCCATCAATGTCATCACATAGATTGCTATCTAGCTGAGAAGAGACTCTGCCATATCTCACCACAACTGCATTGTATAGCTGCATTGCATTCTGGGACACTGAGACCAACATTTGCACCAACATCTCTAATAACTCAACACTGGATTTCCCATTAATATGACTTTGAATGTTGCTGGAAGATGGTCAGTAAGGAAAATAGCTCTCGCTCCTTTGTCTTCAGGAGCTGACAGTGAAACCCAAGCATCGTCTCTTATGTTTCAAAGCATTGCAATTTTTTGTCCTATTAAAGGCTACTGTAACAGTTAATGGGGGACAAGAAAACTAAAGTACAAAGGTAAACTTTTAACAATAAAAATAAATACAATAAAATGTGTGCATAATAAAAATATATATATTAGAACTATACTGTATGAACTGTGCAGTATGATTCACGGGAAAGCAATGAGTAGCAACATATTCAAGCATGACTTTAAAAAAAACATTGTGCAAACATTTTCCCACTTAGCAAAGAAGGACATTGAGTCAAAGCATGTGTGTTATGTGGGAAGTGCCTTTCGGAGGTCATTGGGGTTCTATCGCAAGTCTCACTTTGTCATGACATGTCCATATATATCAGTTCATTTCAGTTATGTTAGCAACAACGTGCGATTAAGTTGACACACTGTACTGGAGATGATAGTTGCATTATATGAGAGCAAAGCATTCAAATTGACCATTTATGGAGATTTAAAGAGGCCACAGAAAATGTGTGAATTCTCAGCTGTTCTGAGGTCAGGGGTTATCTCACTTTCTCACTATCTGACTTGGCTGAATCATGCTTTGGGAATCTTTCCTGACTGACTGCTAACCTCAGGCAATAAATTCTCTGACAAATAACACTATCAAAACATCCACTACATACTGCCGCGTCCAAGGGCTCAGACGGGCAAGAAATGCCTTTAGTTTATCACTTTTTAAAAATGAATGGGATTTTGTCACATTTCAGAATTCTTCAGGAGCATGTGTGTTATTGACTGAAAAAGCGGTGTTCCAGCAGTGAAGGCTTTGATTGGGGGGGCAGTACACAATTTACACTTTTTGCCAAACACAGTCCAACAGAGAACACGTTCGGTCTCTGAGGAGAAGTTTTGCAATGAATCTGAGATGCTAATGTAGATAACACATATAGCCAAGGGTGAAGCTTTTTGAAAATAGCTTTAGCTTTGTCAAGTTCTTCAGTAAATGAAACAAAATTGCATGTGGTTTCTGACATTGTTATCTATAAAAATGGACGAAAAGACATCACAGAGCTCCATTTTAAAGGCAAATTACTTTCTTCTTCAGAGGATCATTTGATGTCACTCCACTCCAGCATCAGATTGTGTCACATCAAATATAGGAAAATAATCAACGATGGAGAGGTATGATTGAACAGAGTTACAGTTACCGCTCCGAATTTGATTATTTTCCTATAACAACAAGTCCTGAGGATTTATTCCCCTCATACCACAATGATTTGCCAATGATTCCAATGTTTATTTATTGAACAACATCGTTTCATCTTTTTTATGCATTTATTGTTATATTTAATGTTGTGGAACATCTTTTCCTCTCTTTTTTTCTCTTTTTATGTCTTTGTGTCTATCTGAGATTCTTGTTAGCATGATATCTCAATAATGAGTTGTTGGCTGTTTGTAGGATTTATATGGAATCATCACTGCAACCAGCAGATCAGCTGGAATTGCTCATAGCAAAGTCAAATGTCTTGAATAGATTTTTCTACACATTAGTAACAAGAAGGACTAGACTTCTTGTCCAGGCAGCTGAGGCATCTGTGTCCATGCTGTTGGCTCGAGTTGTATTTGTTTGAAGATAATGTGACAAAAAAATATTCAACTAATCATGTTACTGAGAAACCGCAAACTATAAACTCCTCTGAGCTGAAGATGTCTCAAAGTCAAAGTTACAGCTTTACTATGGACTGTTACAAAGCACTGGACACTGGAGACTCCTTCCATAAATGGTAAATAACATCTCCTAACAGAAAACCGAATATGTTTATGTGAAGTGTCATATAAGTCCCTGTGTCAGTTGTTACTATAGAAACGATAACATATTAGAATGACTGCACTAATATAAATGGGTGATTTGCAGCTACAGTACTGACCAATCAGATTTGAGAATTCATCAGTGCTGTGGTATAAATATATACACACGTTAACTTAGCTCTAGCACTGGTGCAAAACGTAAAGGAGGAAATTGTGTGTTCTCTGACGGACTTTATCTGCTGTAACAGGAAAATTAAGTACAGCTCATCTCTGAATGTTTTCTTTACAGAATGACAAGTTGCACCATTGTGCGTTAGCAGCAGATGTGTGAATGAACTATAGCAACACAACACAAACACACACGGGGGACAGAGATGCTGTCATGTATGTGTATGAACTTCTGTTATCAGCATTTGTCATCCTGGGTGGCAGGTGTACTGTTTATGTTTGTGATGTGTGTGTGTGTATATGTGTGTGTGGAGTCATTTTCCAACTTGTGAAGAGTGTGTTTTGGGACGTCCTGCTGAGTCTACCGTCTGCTTGGCTGTCAGTATATGTGTGTGTGTGTGTGTGTGTGTGTGATTAGTTATAAATCAGATGTTGGACCACATGACGTGTTGTAGAGCTTGTTTCCTGTGTGGAACAGAAGCAGTGTGTCGCCGTCTGAGACTCAGAGGAGGCGCCACATTTTTCTAGAATGTTCTACATTTGTCTCATACTGCAGTGTGTGTGTGTGTGTGTGTGTGTGTGTGTGTGTGTGTGCATGTGTGTATGTGTGTGTGGGTGGCAAAACATCACCTCCTCCTGTTGCCTGATTTCATTATTTCATTAATTAATGACCAACTGTGTGATTTAAAAGTGCAAAATATAAAAATACTGTTTATTTCTTTCTCAGTCTCTTTCTCTTTCCCTCTCTCTCTCTCTCTCTCTCTCTCTCTCTCTCTCTCTCTGTTTGGAGATTCATTCTTAACTAAAGAATCCTTAGCTCTTGTAAAGGCCAACTACCGAGAGTTTTGTTTTTGTCCTAAAATATCACTCAGGCTGAATAATAACAGATTCAATCTCAAATGTGAAGTATGTTTTGATGTTACTGAATAAGAAAAAAAAATAACGTTTCAAAATTCATTAAATAGCTACATTTTTAATTGTCTTTGAAAATAATGAAGTTTTTTTTTTATTATTTTAAAGTAAGGAATCAAACACTCTGGTGTGTTGAAGCAGAGTTACTGTTACCATCCCAAAGTTGATTATTTTCCTATAACAGTACGTCCTGAAGTGTTTTATTCCCCTTATAGCACAGCACTTTTCCAATGATTACAATATACATACGTTTAATGTTGTGCTACATTCATGAACCAAGTTAATCCTGTTCTCACTTACGTTATTACATTTAGAAACAGACATATCCTCACCAGCCTCTTTTGTTTCTCTCATTGAAGTTACTGAGAAGTCCTGAAGAAGTACTAAGAAGTTCCTGTGGTGGAAAACTTACTAACTGTTATGAAGCACTGGAAGTGGAGACTCCTTCTTCAGAAGAAATCTTCTAAAGAGACATTCTGTCTTCTTTCCTCTTGACGATATAGTTGTGTCTACTTCTAACAGGAACATGGAAGTAAATGTTCCGAATGTTCTGAAATGATATTGGTTCATCTGTATTCAAAACTACTTATGAAGCCGATATATCTGCCAAATGATTGAGTTTAATACCTTCAAACTAATTGCATTCATAACACTGTTATACAGCACTGTGCACACCTTTTGCAGTTTTTGTAAAGTGTTGTGAATGTGCTTAAAAAAAAAAACAAAACTAAGAAACAGATTAACATAAAAATCTCATAATGATAATTGAAGTTTGTTCTCTCTTCTCTTTTTCATATCAAAGACAAAGTTCCATGTCACATCATGGGTTTTGACATAACCTGTTCCTCAATTTTGCTTTATAAAAGCTCTATGCATAACTTACGGATGTGTTATAAAGGCCATATGTAGGTCTTCAAATAAAGTGCTACCTGTTCTCTTATATCACGGATCTGATATGCTTTCTGTGCCCTACATGATGAGGGTTAGTGTAGCCATCTGTGTTCTTGCTCTATCAGCTGGCCTTACTGATGCACACACACACACACACACAAACACACACACACACAAACTGATGGGTAGAAATGGACTCTAGAAATGGTCTGTTATTTTCTTATATCACAAGGGAACGCTGAATATTTACACTGTGTGTGTGTGTGTGTATGTGTGTGTGTGTTAGGTGCAATGCAGAGGAGAGCAGCCCATTAACGGTGACAGAGCCGACTCTCCCGTCTCTCACACTCCATTACACCTACGCTGCCTGGAGAAAGAGAGACAGAGACACGCATTTCTCTGAATCCTTCCTTCCTTTTTTTCCCCTTCTGTCCTTTTGGCTTCCTTGTGCCTGACAGCCTGAGGCACCACACACACACACTCACACACACGCACAGACGGGCTGCACTATGGAGGTGTCTCCTGCTATCACTGCTATCACTGCTATCCCTTTAATACAGAGAGAGAGAGAGAGAGAGAGAATATGACATCAGACTGAATTATTTTGAATCTATTTTTTAATCTTTTTAAAATCTTTTCTTTCTTTGACTTTTATTTTCTGAATTTTCCACCCACAAACAAGTTTCCATGCATTAAAATGGAAATCGACAGCATTTTTCTGAGCTTTATTTAAAAAAAAAAAAAACTTTATTTATTGTTGAATTTAGGTTAATAAGGGTTTTGATTTTCCTTCAGCCAATTCAACTTATAATCTACAATAAGTATAGCAAATTTAACAAACAAACAAACAAAAAAACAGATTCCATCATCCTTTACTAAAATAAGTCTAGTCTAGCATTTTGTTGATGGGGGAAAGCAGTAGAGATGATAAAACACTCAGGGATATGCTGTGATAGGAAAACAATCAGTGATAGGGTGGTGTGAAGTAGATAAAAAGTAAAAAAAAAAAAAAAAAATGCAATGGCTGCTGTTGGAACGGCTACGGCAACCAAAAATAAATCTGTGTTAAACTAATGTCATAAAAAGTTTTTGTACCTGTAATGTCTGGAACAAGTGACATTTTATTAAAAAATGTGATAATGAAATCAATTAGCTAGCATTCTAAATTATCTGAGATGACAGCATCATTATATTGCTTAAATAAAATCTACTGCACCATACATTAGCGAGATGCATATTTACACCTGAATAATCTAGCACAGTTTATTTCAGTCACACTCGCCTCCCTTCTACTTTACTTACCTTCAATGCTAAACTGAACTTACTTTTAATTATCTATGTCCACAAAGCTTCATGTTTCTCATGTAACCTGCCAGTCCTAGGCGAGGAGGTGTGGTCACTGTACCCATCAGTCCCAGTAAAGGAGATGTGGCTACTATGTCCAACAGTCCCAATGAAGGAGGTGTGGCTTGTGTACCTGTACCGGTACTAGTGAAGGAGTTGTGGCTTCTGTGCCTGTCAGTCCTAGTGAAAAGGGTGTGGCATCTGTGCCTGTCCTAGTAAAGGAGGTGTGGCTTCTGTACCTGTACCTGTCCTAGTGAGGGAGGCGTGGCCTCTATGTCTGTGCTAGTGAAAGAGGTGTGGCCTCTGCACCTGATCTCTGTGCAATACATGATAACACAAAAATATTAGTATTGCTTTTGGATTCAGCACTCTTTAATCCTCTTATATGTTTTTTTTTTGGGGGGGATTTTACATAGAACCTTGCAATCTCCAAAAGGAAAAAAAACAAATAACCTTTATGGTGCCATTTTCAATCTTTTTTTTTCTTCCTGAGAGTGTACTGTAGAAGATCATTAACTCTAGATGAGCTGTCCTGACTCAGTGAGCAGTGTGTGCTTCTTTTCAGCCAGTGACTCCTTCTTCAGTGTTCTTGAAATCTACAGCACTAATGACCCTGACTCACTCTACCTTGGTTGTGATCTTAGTGTGATGCCAGCTTCTCTGGGTTTGTAGTTTAATGAGCAGGAGTGTAAAAGTGCAGCTTTCTCTCCCCAGCAACACATTTTATTAGGCTGTAAAGCCTTGTCGTGGTGTGTTCACACACTCTCTCGCTATTACGCCTTGTAAACACAGCAAGCTGGTGAAAGCCAGTGTGTGCGTGTGTGTGTTTTCACTCTCGGAATGATGGTTATGAGGCTTTTAGCTGTGAATAGCATGGCTCCGTGCTGAGTACTCATCTGTTCTCTAAGTGCTTTCGCTCACAGAAAGACAAAGACGCTTCTGAGCTAGCCAGTTTCTACTCATTCTCAGTAGCAATTAGCGTCTACTCTTTTCATAGAAGCCATTTGTGTGTTATGCAGCAATTTTGAACAAAAAATATTAAAAGAGGAGGAGGTTGGTGGGATGCAAAGTTATAAATGTAGCATTCTGTTCTGAAACACTAAAAGAGCAGAAAGGCAGAAATGATATTTGCTTTGTTACATTTAATAGCATTTGAAGACCTTTGTCTTGTGTTTACGATTAATGCATGTGCGTTTAGGGCTAAAAAATCACGCTCTACATATGTGCAACGTTTTGTACAGTGGAAGTTCGCTACATTACTTGCTACACTGTCTAATTTGGGTGCTAACAAACAAGCTAACTCACCAAGTTCTGACTCTGAGAGGTTTATATTAATGCACTCGTTCTAATGAGTTATCTTTTTTACCTAAACTTTTACAGAGACTTGTATAGTGGATGTGCCACATAAACATGTTTAATCATTGATATGATGAAGGTTTCTGTTTAGTTAGCATTGAACAATAACAGAAAGTCCAGCATCAAAACAAGAGAAAGTTAAAATCACCAACGGATTGTGCGACGGCGTCCGGCATGAGTTACTGTTACTGCCCCAAAGTTGATTATTTTCCTATAAGAGGACATCCCAAAGTCTTTTATTCCTCTTATACCACAGCAATTTTCCAATGATTGCAATTTTTACTTCATTAATAAACGACATAATCATACTTTTTCTACATTTATAGTTACATTTAGTGTTGCTTAACATCAACGAATAAGGTTAGTTCCTGCTATCACTTATGTTATAACAGCTATAAACTAGCCTCTCTTTTCTTTTCTCTAAAACACATTAGGATGTGCTGTTATAGGAAATTAATCAACTTCTTGGTGGTAACTTCATCACACTACGTCATCGTTGATTATTTTCCTAGAAACTTACTTGCATATAATACTTTTCAAGGCATAATGGGAAGCACAAAGGGCTTAAACAGACAAAGCAGACAAAGCACCAGGTGAGGCTAATGAAGTGCCATGGAAACACAGTAATGAGAACAGGAAACTCGGACTATATAAAGCACTGGGGGGAAATGCAGCAGAGCTGCACAGAGGATACGAGTGAAAACAGGGACAGAATCAGGGTGACGATATGATGGGGATATGAAGAGACTGAGAGAGCAGAAGTGATAGTGAAACAGAGAGAAAGAGAGAGAGAGAGTAACATCTAATTGCTATAATGGATCTCTCCTCTTACTCACACCCCATTTTCTCCAAACCACAGTCATGCACTTCACCACAAATATGTTAAACTGTTCGACATCAGGGCACACTGGTGCGAGCTAACAAAAATGTGTTAGTTAGAGAGAAACCACAGCCGTATGATTTCTGTCTGATGAGCTAAGCAAACAAATCCGACATTAAACCAGAAACTTTATAACTTGGTTACATGTTACTCGAAGCCTGTGATAAGATGGAAGCTGGAGTTACACTAGAAATATGTAGGGAAATTAGTGTGACAAAGGTGGAAAAGAATGATTAGTGACAAAGAGTTGTTTTAGTTTTATGCTAAACCTTGGAACCTTGGGCTGAAATGAAACTTTTTAAACCTGAAGTGTTGATAGATGCGCCCTCATTTTTCAGTTCTACACCTAACAGAGCACAACATTTTCAGTCTATTAACTAACGAAAGCAGTGTTTTTGGCTGTTCAGCTGTTCACGTCTCCAGTGTGAGAGAGTATTGCCTATATATATATATATATATATATATATATATACTTTTTTAATTGTTTTTTTTATTTTATTTAGAAAATATAATAATTTGATAATTTAATTAATTATATTATCAGCAGTAACCTGAGTTAGAACTATTTACATGAATTTCAGAATTTCTTAGTCTTTTTTTTTCTTTCCCCCTTTTGCAAAAAGAAGAGCACACTTGAGCTGGCATGGACTGCATTAGTTTGTAAAACCTGATGATTCATGTTAGACCAAATCTACTGGTGTGTCACCTGTTTTAATGGAAGGGATAAGACTCAAGGAAAACTTGACCTTTTGTACAAAGCAGTTAACATGTTCAATATCACAGATTTGCTTACAGTTATATAGAGACCTAGGAATAGTCTTGAATATTAAGTATTCAAGATATTCAAGGTTCTTTGTTTTAAATATTTCAAAATTCTAAAACTGTCTGTTTACTTCCAATTTTAATGAAAATAAATAAATAAATAACATTTTTCCCAGATTTTCAATGTGGTCTCGGGCTTTTGGATCCCACTGCATGTAAGTTTAATGTCACTGGAAAGGGGTGATAGAGGATGGTTTGGCAGCAGAGAAATGCACCAAATCCTTGAGCTGCCATTTGATGATCCTGAATTAGCATTTCCTCTAGTTTGGATCTTGGATCTTCATGCCTTGACTGGTCAGCAAAGTTGAACTTGCTTACAAAACTGGTGCCAGAAATCTGTGACTCAAAACTGTTAATCATGATAAAGTTCATTGAAATGAACATTAACTTAGTTTTACAATTTCTATGATAATAACGGAGTATGAGTCATGACATAGCCATGAATCAGAACCGTATCAAGACTTCAAGTCCTGTGCCCTGTGACTGAGTTAACAGTTCCACATTTCTTCACAAAGTTAGCATAAAACACTGCGGGTCATTAAGCTATTGATCAGGTATTGACCGTCTTTCCTCGTGGTGTAAAAGGACAGATGTCTGTCTTCTCTTGGGACACCACTCATCCTGTCCATCCCACTCACTTTCCCTCCGATGTCCAACCCCTTAAATCGCTCGGCTGAGACCTCGTTTCCTGAGGGCCAGCAGGACAGGAAGAAAGGGAGACAGATAGAGGGAGGAGAACATGTAAAAGATATTGATTCGACTTTTTCCTTACAGACAATGGAATTGCCCTGTGAAGGAGGATCACTGGAAACTTTGAGAAGTTCCTGTCGTTGGAGGGGAAGCATATGACATATGATTCTCAAAGACATTTCTATGATTGTGTATGATGATATACATAAAGGCTTGTGCGCAAACCAGTAGTGTTGCATAAAAAACAAATAATAATAAACTATTGATTAAATATCTAAAAAAAAAATCATAAAAAATAAACTTCAGTTGCTTAATAAAAAAGAAAAAAATCAGAAAAGAATATCTCAGAAAAAAACATATCTCAGAAAAGCATATTGTGACAAAATCTATGATGATATCAATGTTATATCATCACATCGCCAGCACTATCTCATGGTGTGTCCATTTTTTTCATGTAAAACTTCAAAGCCAGCAAGAAATCAGAGAAAAGAGAAAACAGACATGCACACTAATGCGCTTGCTTTAGGCACAGATATCTCTCTCATGTCTCATGCTCTGCTTGGATTCGATCTAAAGGGCGTTCCGCGCTATATATCCTCATTCCCCGTACATTCCGCCTTCCTTACGACCGTTAGTTATCGCAATCTCGAATTTGTTACTGAGATGATTAAAATGCAGACGTGATTAAAATTCAACTGGGGAGTTTTTTTTTCTCCATTGCTTTGCAATTTCCCAAACCAGTGCACCGAAAAACAACTAAATTATATTTCCTTTTTTTTTGCTTCTTCCATCAAATTAAAGCACTCATTGCAACCCATAAGGAGGGAAATGATTGTTTCCCTGGAGAGAGAAAAAAAAAAAAAACCCTAAAAAGCAGTAAATTGCCATCAACACAAGCGAGGGCTGATTTTGCCACTCTTTCAGTGTGTGCTATCAGTTTTCTGCCACTTTATAGCATTAGCGCTTTAAAGTTGTGGATGAGTTTGTGGACTTTGAAGAGAGAAAAAAGAAAGAGTGAAAAAGCTGGAGTAGAAGTAGAGAGACTTGATGCTGCAGATCACACATTTTATAATTCTCTCTCATCTCGCGCTTTTCCTCCATACCTGTATCTCCCTGTCTCTGTCACTCTTTCTTTCTGTCTAATTCTCTCTCTGTCAATCTTTCTTTCTGTCTGTATCTCTTTCTTTCTCTTGATCTCTCTCTCTCTGTATGTCTGTCTCACTTTCTTTCTCTCTCATGCTGTCTCTCTGCCTCTTTTTCTTGGTGTCTCTTTGTCTCTGCATCCATCTCTGGCTCTCTCTGTCTATCTCACTATCATCCTTTCTTTATCTCGCCCTCTGTTCTTTCTCTTTCTCTCTCTCACTCTCTCTCTCTCTCTCTCTATATATATATATATATATATATCCATCTCTCTCTCAGTCTTTTTATCTTTCTTTAGGTGTCTGTCACTCTCTTTCTCTCTCTTTTTATCCCCTTCTCTCTCTTTCTCTCTCTCTCTCTTTTTTATCCCTTTCTCTCTATATATGTCTCTCTGTCTCTCTCTCTCCTTTTATGCTGCTCATCTTCTCATAATTTGAAGAAATTAAATGTGCTATTAGTGAGAAAAACCATGAACAATATTCCTGTAAAAGACTTCATAATTATAACAGTTGGATTCATTTTGATTGCAGCAGTTGAGTTGATTAGGTGATGAGAAAGATTATGGCAAGTGGCTGTACGTCCACACACCTCCCTGCGATGTGTAATTATGAGATTTTTACCTTTTAATTTTGCCCACTCCGATAGCGCCGATGTCTCCCTTCTAATTCTAATTATCCTTTTGCTGACTTTTAGATGAGGACTCACACAGATGAGACAAGTTGTGAATAAAAGACAGGAAATAATGTATTTATGAACCAGTGCTAATGCTATGGTTGCGATGGAAAGCAGTAGACATGGAAACCACAATTCTTTTCAATAAACAACAATGAAAGTTGGGTTTGTCAATTCTGTCAATAATAGTTAAGGCAAAGTACAATGGATTTTGTACAACAGTCATGAATTATATAAAAGATAAAAGATATATAAAAATCTCTGTAAATTAAGCTGTAAATCTGCATAATAGGACTACTTTTTCAGGAGAAATAATTTGCTTTCATGTGGTTACAAACATTGTTCGGGAAAAGAGTAAGTAACCGGAACTACTTTTTTACTGTTCTGCTCCGGTGTCGGATAAACCCCATGTTTTCTCTTCCAACCTTAAACTGCCTGCTTTTAGTGGTTCTGTGCTCACTGTGGCCTCAGATTTTGGCTGTTTTTGGCTGACAGCTTCGACATTCATGGATTCTGAGATGTTTTTCTGCTCACCACTGTTGTAAAATGTGGTTATTTGAGTTGCCGTAGATTTGCTGTCAGCTCTGGCCAGTCTACTTTGTCCTCTCTCAGCAACAAGGCGCAAAATGTTTTTCGTTCCATTTTGTATAAACTCTAGAGAGAGTTTGGGGTGAAAATCCCAGGAGATTTAGCAGGTTATGAAACACTCACACCAACAACCTGAAATCTTATTTTTTCCCCATTCTGTTGTGAACACTCGATTTTATGCATTACACTGCTGACGCATGATTGGCTGACTGGATAATTGCATGAATGACCAGGTGTACAGTTGTTCCAGTGAGTGTACACTGTCAGTCAAAAGTTTTTGAACTCCTAGAGTTTCTTATGTTTTGTTACAGTTTAATCACTAGTATTGCCACAGACCAAACAGCAATTAAATAAAGAAAGCTAAATCTGTGTGGAACTTATTAAGCACTTGCTCTCAGATCCTAATGCGACTCTAAATGGGTGCTTTATTAAAGGCAGGAGCACACGAAGGATAAAGCCAGTAAGCCTATCGATAAAAGACTCATGCACAGTGCTAGTATAAACTGTAAAACTTAAATGTGGTGTGTCTAAGGTGCCTAATTAGTGTGAAAAATTTTGGCATTTTCCCATTTGATCAGATTTAGACTATTCCAATAAAATAAAGTAATTTCTAACATTTCTCCATTCACTTATACCTATACATATGTGTAGGTGTGTGCATCTTTTTCCACCTCACACTCCCAGGTGCCGGGAGGAATTATAATTAGAGTTCCTGACGTTAGATTATTTCCGTTCACATTCCATACCAGACTCTCCCTGGACACACACTCTTTAAAAGAGTGTCAGTGTGAATAAGGATGCATGCGCATCAATCTGCGCTGAGTTGTGGCCCATGGAGACAAGAGTGGGAGCACCATGAGAGTATTCGTCTCTCAAGAACACACACACACACACACGTCCCGGTTAATTCCGCCTGAGCACCAGCTGCTTCTGTTCATCTCTAGAGGAAGGCCATCCGTCTGCTTGAGTGCAGTGTGTAGGAGTTTTTACCATCCCTCCCCAGGAACCTTGAAATAATTCATACAGCACACCCACCATACGACCAAGCACACACACACACACACACACATATTCACACACACAAACATATGTACATAGCAGCATCGGTTTCTACAGACCTTTAGCTTAGCATCTATTAGACTATCCTACTGGGCCTGTGTCAATACTCTTCAGACAGTTTACTGTATCGGCGCTGCACTGCTGGATTCAGAGTGTGTGTGAGACTCTATCCTCTCTCTGCTGGAGCCGTGGCTCGGCTCTGACCCCCCGCTGCACTCTGAGCTGTGCTTAAACACTGCTAATTGTTCTCCGGGGAGAGCATCCATTGTCGTCGTGTGAAACCAGAGCGTATACCCAGCGGCTCTGGAGGCCCACTGCTGCCGCTCGCTGAGGGATTTAAATAAAGTTCATTGAGAAAGTTAACTAAGGCACTCTAACTAGGATCATGGATCTTATTTAGGCCTGCATTCTATCTATAGTGGAAAAAAAAAAAAAAAAACTTTCTTCAACTCCCTGGGACTTACCTGGGACATACCTCACTCTTGTAGCTACATACTTCACTGTCATTACTGAATAATTTATAGCACTTACTGAATAATATACTTTAAGACGAATAACTGAATAACCAGGGGTAAATACTGTGAAATATGACGCATCACAAAACCAACCAGGTCGAGTTCCTCCTTTCAGTCAGATAATTTCAATTCACGGTGATGTCCAGACGAGAGCTTCACACTAATAAAGTCTATTGTCTGTTAAGTAATGTAAACGGGTGATATCTGTAATGAGCATGACCGATTGCTTGTTGTAGTCCACTCAAATTCAGTTAGATAATTAATATGCTAAATTCCTAAAGCACCGTTTGGACTAGTAATTTGGATTAGTAATTAGTATTAGACAAGCTCATAAGGTATTAAGATATTGCCGGTGCCTCTCAAGAATTTTAGACCTGCCATGTCAGTAATAGTTATAGACAGTGTATTTCTTCACATGGAACGATTTCCCTATCCACATGGAACGATTTCCCTAAAAATTAAAAAAAAGATATCCTCTGGGTAACAGGAAGTGCTCTTTTCCTTCGCTTTCCACAGATGCAAAAAGTAAAACAAATCGAAACCAAGTATGGGCTGTGTTTAAAATACTGAGGAATAAGAAAATGATGACATTTACAAGGAGCAACATCTTGGAGGGTTTAGTAGAGTTAATAGTCAGTTACTGAGTTCTCACCACAGATGAAACCAACGTATTATGGGCATGCTACCTATTAATGCTAAAGTACAACAAGCACTACAACAAGCGGTAATAAAAAAACTTTTTAAAAAATTCGAAGCAATCAGTTTGCATGAAAGACATGACTTGTATGTAGTATGCAAGGCACTCCCATTTCTGCGATTTACTGTTCCTCCAAATAGTATTTACACATGTTGTCTATGTGTATGTTTGGACAGTAGCATCGCTCCTCTGATTACTGCTTTCCAGATAAGGGAAAAAAAAAAACAATAAAGTCTAATAAATCACTGACAGACTGGACTAAAGTCACAGATGCTAATAATGTAATAATTACACTTTTATATGTTAAGCTAATCCCATCCACATATGTCTTAAAACACTCCAAATGGCTATAGTGTGATGACCTACTACAGCTTAAAATTGGGAAAAAAAAAATTCAAGAACGATGACAGATTCTTCTGTTCTTTATAGGCAATGCTAGAGAAATACATACCAGGCAGCAAGACAAACTGTTTTACTACAAATGCTATTAAACATGTTATTGAATTGTTCTATTATTTATCTTAAAAAAGGGCTTTATTCTGGTCAGTGGATCCAGAAACTACCCAGGGCACTCTGGACAGAAATACACCCTAGATGAGATGCTTCATGGGGCATCTTCACAACAACAGTCAATTTAGAATAGCCACTCCACCTACGGGCATGTTTTTGGGAAACTCGGAGACCAGAGAACCTTTATTCCGCTTATCCTACACAGGGTCATGGGGGAGCCTGGAGCCTATTCCAGGGGATTCGGGGCACAAGGCGGGGGTCACCCCGCATGGGGTGCCAACTCATCATAGAGCACAATCTCACACACAAACACATTCACACATATGATACATTAAGCTAAATAATGACCAAAACACAATGTATATTTATATGCCGAATCAAGATGGAATGGGATCGGTTAAAATAATAATAATGGACATCAATTTATGGACCTCAGTAGCAGACATCACTGATTCATTGTTCAGTTTTTGAAATCAAGAGCTTCATACGTTTAATAATGTTCAGCATTAAATTCAATTTAATTCCATTATGGCTTTAATGAGTGATGGAAAATGAGAAAAAGCAAACCAACCAGAGCCTGAACTTGATCGCAAAGGCGTAGGATGTGTAAAGCAGGGCCATATGTTGAGTGCTCTCCAGACACCTAAACATGCCAGCTAGCATAAGTTCAGGTGGAGCTGTCGTGGTGTGTTACTATATCGAGAATGTAGTCATGTGTAAAGTGGATGTGTCACCTTGAGTGTGCTACAGGTTTGATGCTGATTGCCTGCGACTGGCATCAGCACTCCATTCCAGTCCCATCTGCTTCTGAAGCCTGCCGACACTTTCTAAATCGATAAGACTGGCTAACGGCAAGGACACACACTCACGCTCCTACATACACACACACACACACACACACACACCATCCAGACACCAGCCTGCAACAAGGTGCTGAAACACCACACAGACCTCTGTCACGGAGGCTGCCTGTGGATGTGTTATGTGTGAGGGTGAAGGTGACGTGTCAGCTATGTAAGGCGGGTTCACGAGGTGTTTATGAGTTTGATCAGGGTCCCAGCGTGAGATACAGTTACTGATGAAAGAAAGAGGGATACCCAGCGTGAGTGAGGGAGATTAGTCAGCTCCATGATGTGTTATTGGACCAAGAAATTCAGATGTAGGGTAATCTATCATAGGATTTATAGAAAGCAAGATTATGCTGGTGTGAAACACCTTCACACCTGTAGAGGAGGGACTTATGTAGAAATCAGGGTTGCCATGGTTCTTTGGATGGAAATTCTTCTCATTCTCTACAGTAATTCTATCTGGAATCTACTCTAAATGAGAATGGTTCTTTAGTTTCCTGTGGGGGAAACAGGGACCTAAAGAACCCTTGAAATGTTTCTACAAGGGTTCTTCCAGGCTTCTTTGGATAGTTAAGGCTCCTAAGTCTTCTAAATGGGTTCTTCTTGAATGCTTTCTAAAAGGAAAGACCTATGTTGTCGGGTTACCCCAAAGAGACAGACTGATGAACCTTTTTGGTGCTAGATAGAAGCTGTTTTTGAAGAGTATACGCTTGCAGAATATCAGATTCTACAAGGGTTATTCAGAGTTTCTTTGAATAGTTAAGACTTTTATATTCCCTACATTGGTAGTTTTCCTAATTGGAACCCTTCCTGAAAGAGAAACCCTCAGTTCCCCAGAGGAGAAACAAAGAACCATTGCAGGATCCTTGAAGAATCCCTGCAAGTGCTAAATGTAAACTGTTTAGAGTATATGCATTAAGAGAATACACTCTTAGAAAAAGGGTTTCTACAATGGTTCTTCAAAGCTCCTTTGGATAGGTATGGCTGCTATGTTTCTTAAATGGGTTCTTCTTGAAAAACCTTTTGAAAGGGATGCCCTCTGTTGTCTGGTTCCCCCAGATGAACAAACAGAAAAACCCTTATGGGTGCTAAATGGAACCTTTTTCTGAAGAGTACACATACTAATATCATGTGTCATCACGCTAGATTATGGATCTTTCAATTAGCTTCCATTGGCAAGTCAGATGCAACAGATGCATCTTTTATATTTCAGTAAGATCATGAACACTTTCGGGTGCTTTAGCACTTCTCAGTGCTAAAGATTGACAGTGGAAACTGACATCAAGCATGTACATGCGAATGCAAGAACAAACAACAATGCATACTAGGAATCACCTTGTATGAGATCTAAGTCTAAATATTTCCCAAATGAAGAAAGCCAGACATATTGTTGCAACAGCAGCTAATTAGAGGAAGAATTCATTGCACTCCTTTCAGCGCAGGAATCACACGGGAGATTTGCTCTACAAACAGCATCCAGCAGAAGAGGGGATGTAGTCACACATGTTTGAGAAAGGAGTTCCAAATGACTCTGGAGAATTAATAACAAGTTTCCTTAACGGTAAAAAGCACAAGTTCAATCACACCACTAATGATACACATGAGGAACAGCGCACTGGAAGAAAACAAACCTTTGTGCACACGTGTGTATTTTTATGGCAGATGTACAGTGTATTGCTTATGAGAAAGCATGTAACCTGGCATATTCAGTAACCTATCATTTGATAATTAATTAGCACACAGCATAACAGGATGATGAGTTTTATGCAACTTGTTTGTGTCAGAAGCATTGTTGTGTAGTGAATTGTCGGTAATGATGTGTTTCACCTCCTGCAGTCGTGAGATGGTTCTCTAGCCAGTGCGTCATTAGGCTTTGCCTCTTTTTCCAGTAACAGAACAGATGTTACAGGCTAATTAAACAGGAGCACACTTGTAGGATATCCACAGTGAACCGTGGGAAGAGCTTACAGAGTGCAACCAAAAGAGAGAAAGAAGGGGGGTTTCGGATAGCTAAATTGCAGATTTGTGGATGGTTCCTAACCAGAGATCCATCTGGCTCAAGCCTTTTGAGTGCACTCAGATCAATTTTTGCTGTTCTTTCAAAAGAAAGAGAGCGCATAAATAAGAAAGATGATCAGGAATCTGCTATATGCTTCATCCAATATGTGTCTATCAGTCTAATATCCAGCACCAAATGTGAATTTACATTGTACCTGAATTCTCATGAATTCTCAATTCTGATTGGTCAGAAGGTGTTTCTATGACATTTCTATGACAGCCTAATATGTTATACAAAGACATATACGGCAGACAATTCATATATAAGTACAAATATAAAATGTATAATGGTTGAATAGTTGAAATTTTCTGTAAAGAGGTTTTTATTTAGCATATAATGTGTCTCCAATGTCAGCGCTTTGTAATAGTTAAAGGTAAAGCAAAGCCAAAGGAAAGTCTTCAGGACAGGGACTGTTGCATTTTGCAGTTTTTCGGTAACAAGCTGCAAGCTGTCTATAAGCAAGTGATCAAGTGTAACTACAAATGGATAAAAAGTAGAATGTATATTATTCCTTGTATAATGAGCTACATCCCTACCACTGCTGCACCAATTTCTCACTGTTTGATTAGTATTATGTCACTGCACTCTCTATACTATTACTGTATTATTAATAGTTATCTTACTGATACTGGCTGAAAACCTCTTTGCACACTTGGCACATTTGTAATAATGCATATGCCTTGTACATATTTTATTCTTCCTGGCTCAGCCTACTGTAGAACAATAATTTCCATTGTGATTCAATATTCTATTTTTATATCTCTATACATAACTGTTTTTGGTTACAGGTCTCATATTTATGTATTCTGTTATGGAAAAATATTTCTAGAAATTGCATGTTACATGTCCATGTAGAGAAACATTTAATTCTAGGAGGTTTGGATTTCAGGAGGAAAACACACCAGCACACATTCTTTCAGTATTTATAAGTTCCAGATGTCTTAAACACAAACACCAGGCAAAATAAACACACACACACACACACGCTAACTGTCTAACTGTACTGTGGCACATGGCCTGTGGTAATTCTCTCTTTTTAACTTTGTGAACTCTGAGAAAGTAAGTAAAACCTCATCATAATGTCAATCTGATAACAGAAAGCGAGAAGAATGTGGAATGTCGAGAAGGGATCGGGTCTTGAGGAGTCGTGGGGCGATAATATGAAATATGCTTTTTTGCTGGTTGATTTTTCTGTCAGAATTTTTTTGTTTATTGCCTTCGGCCTTCTTGCTAAACCTTTCTGTCAACCCAACACACACACGAACATGCACACACATACACACACGTCAGTATGCATCTCTTTCATCATTCATTCTCCTCAGTTGTGCGGGAAGCTCCTGGCTGATTAGCTAAATATGCCTGCATTATAAATCATGCTGTGATGGTGAGGTCTTCTCCTCTCCGTCTCCCCATCATTAGCCCTCCAGGAGACTTCTAAAATCACACACATACATACATTTATACACACACATCATTTTAATCAAATGTAGATGCTAATCTGGATGCTGTGTCTGATGACCCTTCACAATGCTTTGTTTAAATTTATGCGTCTTCTTTGTTTTTTTTATTCTGAAAATATTGTGATGAAATCTGCTTCCATGTCCTTAAAGCCTGTACTGCTATTCTGAAATTTAAATAGCACTACATACAGAACCCTCTGAAAAGTTCACAAAACCTTGTGTTGATAATAATAATAATAACATCATGTCAAAACCACCACTATGAGATTTTCTTGTTACACCCACCATGGAAAACTTCTAACCTTTGTATATTGCTGTGTGATTTGAGACAATTAGTGTATAACATCCTGTTTTAATCTAATATTAGACTCCATCCAGGAACAGGCATGCATATAAATAAATGACATTACCCATGGTCTAATGTCAAATTGAATGCACTTGGGCCTCCAAGCATCTAAGAATTATAATATGAGAGCAGTCTTCAATAATTCACTAAATGACTATGGATAAGTATGCTTTTATAATGATTTGGGACAAGGGTATGGGGACACAGAGTCTCTGTAGACTGGATGGGGATTGGAAGCATTTTCTGAAATAGGGATCCTCTGTAGGCTGGAAGGAGATAGGAAGCTGGAAATGGATAGTGTGTCTCTGTAGACTGGCAGGGTATTATGAGCATTAAAGGGGATTGTCAGCTGGAAGGAGATAGGAACCTCTGTATACTAGCAGGGGATTCGGGTTGGAAGGAGATAGGGAACCTCTGGAGACTAGCAGGAGATTGGGGTTTGAAGAGGACAAGGAGCCTCTGTGGACTGAAGGGGTTCAGGACCTGGAAGACATTAAGGACCCTGTGTAGATTGAAGGGAAGTGGGAAGTTGGAAAGGATGGGGAGACTTTGTTAACCCGAAAAAGATGGAAGAGGATAGACAGCCTTTAAGGACTGAAAAAAGTAAATGAAAGATGTTAAAGGAGAGGCAGCCTCTGTAGACTATAAAGTTAGAGAGAGGTGGCAGGGGTTATGGGGGCTCCAGTCTCCATTAAGTTCCTCTTGACTGAAATGTAATATGCATCATATATACAGTAACCATGCAGGGAATAGGGAGATCCATCAGGTTAGGAAGCCTCTGTAGACTGAAAGGGAATGGGGAACAGGAAGGGCATAGGGAGTATCTGTAGCTATAAGGATGGGGAGCTATAAGGGGATAGTGAGGATCTCTAGATTGAAAGGTACTGGAGACCGGGAAGGAGATACTGAGTCTTGATAGACTGGAAGGTGATAGGAGCTTATGATAACAACCAGCAAGGGGATAAGGGGGTTAAAAGAAGGTAGTGTGTCAACCTGGAAGGGGATAGGGAGAAGAAAAATAGTCAGGATCTTTTATAGACTGAACATAGAGAAGTGGAAGGAGCTAAGGAGCCTCTGTAGACTGGAAGGAGATGGATGGAATAGAATGGGGATCCATTTAGACTGGAAGGTGAGGAAGGTATGGAATGGGATCCCCTGTAAACTGGAAAGGGGGTAGTGAGTTATACAGAGATATAACAAGCCTCTATAGAATACACCTGGATGGGGATATGAAACCTCTGAAGCCTGGTGACACTGGAGATCTGGAAGGAGATATTAAGTGTCTATAAACTGGATGGAAATAGGGTGCTAATGACAATTGCCATCTGTAGACTTCTTGTGGTTAAGGGAATGAAAAAGATAGGGGGGCTATATACACATGGAAGAGGATGTGGAGCTGGCAGGAGATAGAAAGCCTCTGTAGACTTGCAGAGAAGAGTGCTCTGGAAGATGTTAGGAAGCTTTTGTAGACTGGAAGGACATGGAGAGATCTAACAGGAAGGGCTCTGTAGACTGGTTGGCACTGGAGACCTGGTTGGGGATATTCAACTTCTGTAGACTAGAAGGAGATAGGGAGCTATTCAAGCTTATGATAATGAACACCTGTAGACTGCAAGGGGATAAGGTGGAAAAAGATAGAGGGGCTCCATAGACCTGTGAAAGGATGCAGAGTAATTGAATGAAAGGGAGTAAGAAAAAGTAAGGCTCTTTCATACATTGGAAAGTAATAGCGAGGGATATCCAGCCTGTGTAGCCTGGAAGGGGCTGGATAGCTGGAAGAAGTTAGGGAGCCTCTGTAGACTGGAAGGGTATGGGTACCTGGATAGGGATATGGCACTTCTGAAATCTGGAAGGAACTGGAACCCTGGAAGCAGATATTGAGCCTCTATAGACTAGAAGGAGACAGATAGCTAACCATAATCACTATCTGAAGAATGCTAGATAATAAGGAGGTGAAAAAAGATAGGTGGGCTCAAGAGATAGTGAAACCCTGTACACTGGATAGGGATATGAATTTGGAAAAGAATAAGGATCTTTATAGACTGAAAGGTAATAGAGAGGTGAAAGATGCATGTATTCTCTGTAATATGGAAGAGAATGGGTAGCTGAAAGATGTTATGGAACCTCTGTGGAAAGGGGCTTCCAAGTCAAGTCAAGTCAAGTTTATTTATCATTTGCACAGTATGTCAAGACATATGACATTAAAATGTTCTCAGTTTATGTAGGTTCAAAGTCACTTTCCATGTCTCTAGTACCTAACAGTCTACATAGGCTCACCATTTCCTTATAACTCGCTATCTCCTTCCAGTCTACAGAGGCTCCATATCATCTTCCACCACACTATTACTTTTCAGTCTATAAAAGAGCTATAGTTTTTTTTCCAACTCTCTATCCCTGTCCAGTCTACAGGACCTCACTATTTCCGATCAGGTCTACAGAGTCCACTTATCTTTTTTTCACCTCCTTAACACCTAGCATTCTACAGACATTATCATTAGCTCCTTCTAGTCTATATTGGCTCAATAGCTTCTTCCAGGTCTCCCTAACCTTTCAGTCTACAGAGGCTCACCATCTCCTTATAGCTTGCAATATAGAGCTAATGATAATGACCATCTGTACTCTAGGGGATAAGGAGATGGAAAAGGTGGGTTCTGTACACCTGGAAGTGGATGGTAAGCCTCTGTAGACTGAAAGACTGAAAGGGAATAGCAAACCTCCATAGACTGGAAGTGGATAGTGAGCCCCTGTAGATTGGAATGTGATCATGAACCTCTGTAGACTGGAAGGAATGGGCAGCTGGATGACGATTGGGAGACTCGGTAGACAGGGAAAAGTATAGGGAGCTGGAAAAAGATTGCAAGCCTCTGTAGACTGAAAGTGAATAATGAGCCCAAAGGGGATAAGGACCTCCTGTAGGTTCAAAAGAGAGAGCTAGAAGTGAATAGGGAATATCTAGACTGGAAGGGGATGTGAAGATGAAAGGACCTAGGGAGCCTCTGGATTGGGACTCAATCCAGGGAATATTTTGAATCCTTCCAGACTTGTCCATACTGATACAATTAAGTTAGATCCAAAAGATCTTACCAAGATGGGAGTGTAAGAATTAAGATTTTATTAGGGATCGTGATTACAACGATTCCATGTGTATGAGAGAAATACCGCTAATAAACCTAACATTTTTTCAATAAATCTACAATAAATCTCTATGTTACTCTCTTCAATACTGCTTTTGGCAAGTTTTTTTTTCACCATGTCAGTGTTTTATTTTATCCTTTTTCCTTTTTTCTGACATTATGCTGGTTCTTGTAAAGAATAAACACAGAACAGAACTGATTCATGAGAGAAAGAGATGGAGAAATAAAAGGAGGAAGCCATAAATACGATGCTCATTGGTAAAGGATCTGAGGGGGACTTGAAAAGTAAAGATGAGACTGTGAAAACAGAGTGAGCCATAAAAGAAAGAAGGTGATAAACAGACAACATGAAGATATAAGGGAGGGGTGAAGGATGTAGATATCATAAAGAGAGATAGATGAAGAGGGAAGGTGGGGGAGCTTTTGTATGCAACACCAGGCCTACCAGCTGCTCTTTGGCCTTGCTTAGAAACCTGATCTGTTTGTACTGCTTTCTATCTTCTTTCTTTATTCTGTTAATCTCTTGCTTGCTTGTCAGCTTTAAGGTATTATGCTTTTACCTGGAGGCTTTGGGATACTGTGATACACACCACATGGTCGAGCTAAATAATGAAGACAAGATAGTGGATACTGATACTGAAATAAAAAAAAAAACGTTTGCTTATTAATTCTATCAGTGACTCAAGGTCTCGTGACTATAAAAATGAATAGGGGTATACTGTTACTGTTTTAAGATATTTGATCAAAATCAGTGTCATCTAAGTCACTTGTTTGTTTGCTTCTAAAGAAATAATGGATTAAGCACATAAACCCAGGAGAAAAAAGGAATGTGAGAAGGAGGACTGATACAAAAAAGTAGCGACAGAAGGCAAAGGGCAGAGAAAGAGTGACATTGCCCTTTTTTCTAAACAGCCTTAACGCTCGTTCATTTAGACGAACATGTGCAATGCCATGTCCTCACAGGATGGATGTTCAGGGCAAAGGCACAGAAACAGAACTTTGCTATGTAGCACATGAAAGTAGGGCAGGTTAGGAGTGTGTCTTTGGTGCACCAATGATAGCAAGTGTGTGTCCATGTGGGTGTGTGATTTGGGATCCAGGACTGAGTGGTCTCTTAGAGGCCATATGGCAAATCGCTCAGTCTGGGAGCAGGAGCGAGGTTATTCCCTCGGTCATCTGGAGCGGCGATCCTCAGAGAGGCTATACAGTACTAACACAATCCTTCCATGTCAGTGACAGTCTGCTCTGAATATATCTATCTATATATATTTACTTGCTCTCTAGGTATGTCTGCTTTTTGCCTTATTTTTTATGAGCACTGTAGAGAAAGAATCAAAGACAGAGAAGGACAATAAATTGAATAACTGGAAAATAGAGTGAAACAATGTTCTGTTCCCTAATATTTCTAAAATTCTTCATTCGAAAACTATGGCCCCCAAGCTTAAGCAATTTAAATGTACCCTTATTTTTCATTCCAATAAAAGAACACTAGATTTAACTGAATTAAACTGAGAAACAGAGGTAGAGAGAGAGAGAGAGAGAGAACAGCAGAGAGTGGGGGGTGCAGACAGACAGAAGGCATTGCTCTTACATCTGCTAGGCTCTTGTCTGTGGGGTTAAAGGTCACTGGGAGGAAGGCTAGCATGCAGTGTGTGCGTGTGTGTGTGCGTATGGCAGGGGTCCTGTACGGTATGCAGGAGGGTCAGTATTTCACTCAAGAAAACAAAGAGTGGAGACAAGGACAGCATCTCTTCCCTCCAAGACAAGTGAGACGAGCGGTTAGCTGCGAGCTACGTATTTGGACACACGCACTTGTTCAGTCACTGAACCTTTCTCAGTAACCAAAGCTCATTCATTTTTTTCCCATCTCTGCTGAAACACACTTGATCTCACTCTCAGTACATACTTTTTTTCTTTTTTTTTTTCATTGCAAAGCGCCTCACACAGAGCTGCACATATTTCATATTCTCACACCATATTTCTGTAATTGTACCAGGACAAACACTATAGAGTTTTTATCTGCACTTCTATATCACTCCTGAGAGGAAAATGGAACAAAATAATATCAAAATCTCATTTTCTCTAAAGAACACAATGAAAAGATGTCGAGACAGACTGTCTAGGAAAGTACTGTATGTTTCTCTATGGAGAAAACCCATGTCAGAAATATGGGTTTTGTATAAGTACTGTATGGAATGGCTAGAACTTCAAGCCAAGGATCAACTTAAGAGCTTGCAAAAAAGAAGAGATGACAGAAAATACATGAATAGTACTATTGATCATCAATAAGGGGCACAGTTAAGTCCAAATATCTGTTTTTCAGTAAACAAAATAAGAATAATAATTAAAGTTTGTAACCTAGAAAAGCCCTCTGTCCTGAAGGGGTCAGAAAAAAAAGTTACAGCTTGACCTCTGAATTGAAACATTATTATTACTACTGTTATGGAACATTGCATGTGATGTAGATGAAAATTTCTGGCAAACTGAAATGAAATGAATGATACCATAAAGTTGTTTTCTTTATAAACAGACAATTTTTTTATTATTATTTATAGATATAAATAATTATAAACACTTTTAGATATTATACTAATTTATAGTCTATGCAGTTTGTTCTGGGTTATTTATACCCAGACACACACATACACCCACACAGTGACAGCCTGAACTCTGTTGCTGTAGAAGTTCATACGATCAGTTGTGTTTGGAATGTTAATAAACTCTACAAAACTCTCATTATGAGAACAGAAAACATTTCAGAGAAGACCCGCTGGAAAAACCCAGAATAGACAGAATTAAACACTGAATGCTCTACTGTATACATTTCTGCCATTCTTCTGCTCTCACTCATGGAGGACACACATGGAGAGTGTTTGTGTTCAGAATGCTGGTTTAGTAGAAATCACATGCATTACAGTACAGTGAAATTGTTTTCCTCACATATCTTGCTAGTAAGCTGGGGTCAGAGCACAGGGTCAGCCATGATACAGCACCCCTGGGGTAGATGGGGTTAAGGACTTTGCTTAAGGGCCAAGCAGTGGCAGCTTGAACCACTGACCCAAAGCCTTAACTACTGAGTACTAGTACTAGTACCAGTACTCTTCAACAGAGTCCTCTTCAATGGCGTCTGAATCTTTCCATCATCTGAGTCTTTCTTTTTCTCTCCATCTCTCTATTCTGCTCATACTGTATAAGCTAACAGCCTAATAAACACTTTCATTTCTCTGAAACCAAATGAAAGATAAATCAGAAAAGAAATTCATGATCGCTTTTTAATGACATGTTTTGCATGAATCTGGAGTGTAAAGTGTGTATAATTACTGTTTCAGCAGATTATCTTTGGCCGTTGTCAATCTGAAACACCCATGCCGTTCTGATCAGGTGGAAAATGAGATTTTTGAGGCTTTTAGCTATAGTTAAACTGTAGGTGTATACTGCATGTTTGCTGATTCTACCATTGAAAAAAAGCTTATAATACAGCAGTGCTGTCGAATTCTCAATTCTGATTGTTCAGAAAGTGTTGATGCAGAAAATAGAAAATAAAATATAGAAAATAAGATTAGACATTGTATTAGGACAAAAGTAATACTAGTGTGGGTCTTTGATATCCAGTGTGCTTCAATGGATCAGCTGCATTACTGGAAGTTTTAATTCACACCACTCTTACGAGGCACTCGTTCACTGTTTAGTCATTTTGTCAATTTTCACCTCTGTAAACTTTGCCTTTTATCGGGCATCATTAAATGTAAATGTGTTGTAAACGCACTTAATAATTTACACCAGATTGGCAATCGTCAACATGTGAGTATGAAGAAGTATTCAGCATTACTGAAACTGAATTTTTTAATTGTTTGGCCTACTAAAAGAGTTACTTAGTAATTAATAAATGAGGTTTATTAATGGGAAACTAGATGGAAGACCAAAAGCATGGAACAAGTAGCCGGTCAAACCAGGAAGACAGACAGGAAATAACACTCAGAATGGCAAACAAAAAATGATGGGCAAAACTTCACAAAGAACCGGCTTAAATACACTTAGTAGTTGTGTGGAAACATGAAACAGGTGTGTTAGAGTTCAGCTGAATGTGGGCGCTATAAAATCCGGGCTGGATCCAGATCAGGATGGAGAGCGGTGGCTCCTGGATCAGATGTGACAAAAAAAGATCTAAATCAGGGGTCTTCAGTTTTATCCACAAAGGGCCAGTTTGGCTGCAGATTTTCATTCCAAGCAAGTAGGAGCTAAACCTGATTCCACTTGTTAAATCACTTCATCTTGCTTTCCAACCAAATATCAAATGTATCTCCTATCTGGCTGGACCGAATACCTGTAGCCACACTAGCCCTTTGTCGGTAAGCTTGAAGACCCCTGATGTAAAATTCACAAACTGTGCCCAGATTTGTCAAACCAGTGATTCATACTTATATAAATATGAACTTTCTCATGTTTTTCCCATCCAGGAATAACAGTCATCTCAGGTTTAATGCTGTTATAGTCATTATCCAAGACACGCTAGTTCTGAACTCTTACAGTATGTCAGTTTTAGTAATTAGTCTCATTTTTTTATCTAAGGTCCTTTTAGAGAAGCACCTGTTACAGAGCTGATGCCAAAATGAGAATTAAGTAAGAATCACTGTTAATGACCACTGAGCTGTCAAGCAGCAATTGCTGAGTAAATTATTCTCTGGAAGGAATCTGGGAGGAATGTGAAAAATATGCAGCAAAACTAATAACACAATTTCTCCTTGAATTCTGGCAGTTCAGGGTCGGATCCACAGTTTGGCTTGACTTTTCACCCGAGAGCAAACAGTGTCGGCTCTCTGAGGAGGCAGCCTGAAAGAGCCTTTGTTTGAGAGGCAGACTCACATCTGGTGGAGAGCGGGTATGGTAGTGAGTGTGTGTGTGTGTGTATGAAAGAGAGAGAGAGAGAGAGAGAGAGAGAGAGTGTATGTATCGGGTTGGCACAGACTGCTAATACCAAGGCCAGCTTGGCGGCACGCCATGTCAGACATTATTGTGAAGTATGAATGAAACTCATCCCCGGAGGTGGAGAGGATCTGGCAACACTTCTGAGCAGCCAAGGGTTAATTGTTGACTTTGAGGGCATATGGAGACAACACACTCCACACACACACACACACACATACACTTCTCACATCAAATTCTACCCTTCAAAAGGAATAGTAGTGCTTGTTATTCTTCAGGGTTTTTTCAGCATTTTGCCTTTTGATTCCGTTGGCTCTTTTGACTTGTGCCAGATTAAAAGCTTAGTGTGAGTTTAAAATAAAAAAAAATCTCTCAAACTTTGTTTCTCTCTTTTGACTGCACACACACACACACACACACACACACAGCTGTAAAGGATTTTGACACAAGTTCTATGAAAGATATTCCACTGAGCAGGAAGTGGAGATCCAAAACTTGCATGCGTCCTTGACCTTTACAATATTTTATACCACGGCACTGTTTAATTCTCAAATCTGATTGGCAAGAAGGTGTTGGTTAATCTTCTATAAGAGCAGCTCTGACAATAGTTGAAGCTAATTGTTTTTGCTAACAAATAGCAACCTAACCAATACTTCAGATAGCTAGCAATCTCAACCCCTATTGAATCTGTTGAAGTCTTAATCTCGTGATTGGATTAGCTTGGACCCCTTCTGATAACTACCCCTAGCTACGTATTGAGGGCTTGGAACTAGAGAGGGGTAAGTGAGGGATAAGTAATATTTAACAAACTTTACAGGGAGAACACAAACACAAACTTTGATCTTAAGCCAGGTTTACACTGTATGATTGTCGCCTCAATTTTGCTGTAGCAGACACAAATCGCATACCGTGAAAGTATTCTTTATGTGTGAGACAAGATCAGGTTTTATATGACATGATATAATGATTTAGTGCCATTGCTACTAAATCCAAAAATTTTTGGTTAAAATTTCTAAGCATTGCTTTTCTAAAACCCATCAACAGGAGGACGGTATAGGATGATGCAAAACTCATGGGACAGCTACAAATACAGTCAATGAAATATGCAAATGTACAGAACAATATCCTTATTACCTCAACCTCATTTTGAACAATGTTGTGTTGATGCAAGCTCGTTTTCTGCCCATTTAAGTAAGCAGAGCATGGTAATTTTCTTTAATCGTAGGTCTACGATTAATCTGACATTGACAACATCTTATTGTGCAGTCTATTAGAGAATTCAGCCAAGATTTTATTGTGATCTTGTACAGCGTGACAGGTGATAATCTTAAAAGACAGCAGTAATTGCACTGTCTAAAACCAGCTTGACTTTGCTACATAACTCAGATTTTGATCATTTATTTAAAACTGTAGGTTAATTATGTTAAAATTTTCATTGTGATATATATTAAAACTTGCTCATTCTTTCTTAAGTGTCACTTAAGAAAGTGTTTTTTCATTCCAAAATCTTGCCATGTAGTTACATAAATGTTATGTAATAACATAATTATTGTTATTAGCCACTTCCTTGTCATAAGATGCATACTTTTGTGGTCATACAGGTGTCTTTACCAAATCCAGTTGGACAACAGGTTCAAACAACTGCTTCAAAAGTAAACAGCTAGCTAGTTTCCTTCCTTTTCAGATTACTGAAAAATACAAAGAATTCAAAACATTTTGACTGATAGACAACCAATGGAGGTGACTAAAAAAAAAAACAGATGGCCCTAAATCTTAATTCAACTATCAAATATTTCAATAACAGGCCATGCTTGTGGACCTCAAGGCATCTGGAGTTAGCTAGCACAGCCCGGCCACGTAATTCTTCAAACCCACTTCCTTTAAAGTGACATGTGAGATATACAAGGAGTTTGCAAGAGTGAATTGGAGCACTTCAAGGTGCAGCAAGACTATTCAGCTTCAGTACTATTCAGATTCAGCTCTATTCACTACAGGGTCACATATTTCATGGTTTACAGTAATAGGGACCAAGAAAATGAGTGGGAGAGATGAAAGGAACATGGTGGAGGGTACTCTAGGTGTCCAGCATTGCTGCCTAACCCCAAGTGGTTGTAGTGAAATTCTTTTTTTTTTATAGTTATTTCAAAGTGTGTGCCAAATGCTTTTCAATACAAGAGCACTGCTATTTGTAATAGCAATAAGGCACAAAAGAAAGAAGACTGTCCAGCAGTCCAAGAGTGAATGGAATTTGGGGTATTTGAGTATATTCTTAATGTTACTCACAGTATTTGGTGCTGGGCAGGGAATACACTAGTGATGCCACATACAAAGCTCAGAGAACCACCAAGCATTCTGATCATGCTAAATATTTTAGCATTTGGTTTTGCAAATTATATGTTTTCTTTTTAATGTTTTGATTCTAAATATCTTGTGTCCAGATATTTTGTTTAATAAAACCATTAGGTCCCAGGGGTGCTAGTAGGAACTTTAGACCCCCCTGAAAGATTACTGTCCCTGATAGATTTCCCTTTTGAAGGTTTCCTTGGGACCCCTGTCTACTCAGCAATCTTGGAATTGTCCCTACATCCCCCTTCAGTCCCTTTATGGCACTCCTGCTTAGGTGCAAAGGAGCCCCTGCCAAGATCCTTAACCAGCAGTTGCTCCAGAGGTGTTATGTACAAACATAGCTACAAACAGTACTGGTAACCCTGTCCTTGAGTACCATGAGTTCCTGTTGAGAAGGTACCAGAAACCACACAGTTGGAAACGACTGGACTTGAGAAGGTACCAGAAACCACACAGCTGGGAACGACTGGACTTGAGAAGGTAGCAGAAACCACACAGCAGGAAGGTACTGGACCTGAGCAGGTCAAAGAATCCTAGAATCTACTTGACTGGAAACTACTGCACAGCTGGAAACTACTGAAACTGAGCAGGTCCCAGAAACCACACAGCTGGAAAGTACTGGACCTGAGCAGGTCAAAGAATCCACACAGCTAGAATCTACTTGACTGAAACTACTAGAACCTGGAAACTGCTGAAACTGAGCAGGTCCCAGAAACTACACAGCTGGAAACCACTGGAGATTGAGCAGGCACCAGAAACCACACAGCTAGAAACTACTCGAAAGTTTGCTCATGTTCCACTTTTTCTGTTGCCAAAAGTTGTGACACTTGGTGCAGTTGAAAATGGCCTTATATGATCTCTGAGTGCATCACTCACTAGTGCATCAATGTATGTATCTTTATTAGAGAGGCTGACACATCCCACTGGGCATAGATGCATGAGGTAGAGAGAAATTTGATCAAAAGTTGTGTGTTTTGTGAAACCCTGTCTCTGATGGCTAGAAGGCAGAATAAAATATTATGGAGAGAAGGATGACAAATACTCTTTAACTTAGAGAGGAGGGGGAAAAAACAGACTGACATCTAATATGTCAGCGAGATTTGAAGACTGATGGGGTGTGTGCTGTAATGGCATTATCAGTCAGGAGGAAGAAAGAGGGATCGAGAAGAAGAGCCATCAGATGAACGCAGATTAAGGAGTTTCCATGGACTTTCCCATATTAATGTTCAGCAAAAGTCGGTAATAAAGAGGAAGCAGGGGCTGGAAGGTGTGCGCTATCCCGGAGATGAAATATTTACCCAAGCCAACACTGTGTTTGCTTGCTGCCACCGCTGATCATTGGCCATGTTTTATTCATGAGCCTGTGTTTATGGTGGTAAGAGGATGTCATAGTGACAGACGTTTCTAAAAAGAAGCCAATCGGCCTTTAGACGCAGACAGCCAATTATCATCATGTCTCTATATCTGGGAAGATATGTGTGGGCAGAAGCTGAGAGAAATCATAATGAGCGTACACAGGGCGAGTGAGGTGAAGACATCAAACCCAGTGTGAACTTTAATCTCAGCCTCTTTGATCTCCCTGACCAACGGTGACGGCGTAACAAATCAATGGCACTCCTGCTAACAGGTCCACCATGACGCTAATGCCTTACACATAATAGGCCTCATATTTTGCCCATCACTCATTCTCTCTATCTAATGGCGTCTCCATTGATTAAATAAACACGACTGCATGATAAATCCGAGTCTTAAGGTGAGCTCCTCTTCTCCATGGCGTCACAGTTTGCTCTCCATCAGGCCGTGTCAAGCCGATTAGCATCGATCCAACCCGCCATCCGCGCCTAACTGCTGAGGGTTTAATATCCTCGCGAACGTATTAGCAGCAGACGATTGCATCTCGCCTAAAATGATTACGCTTCAAATCAAATCTTTTACATGGATATATTCCTGCTTTAATTTTTCAGCTGTCTTTTCCTCTCATTCTTTACACATCCTCTACTCATCTCATGGCCCGTGGTGGTATTTCGTGAATGATAATGGAATTTACTGAGCTGCAGTGGGATGGAATAGTTATAATGTTCAGTGTGTGTGTGTGTGTGTATGTATGTATGTTTTTTATATCTTGATGGAGACCAAAGGTCCCCACAAGGATAGGAATATCTGACATTTTTGACCTTGTGAGATCTTTAAAAATGTAGAAAACTGCTTTTTTTTTTACCACCAGGCGGGGGGGGGGGGGGGGGGGGGGCCGCGGCCGCGCCGGGGAGGGGGGGGGGGGCGGCCCGCAAGCAGGGCGGGAGGGGGGGT
>CM075009.1:2577687-2648227 GCA_037576675.1 Pangasius sanitwongsei | reverse complement strand
ATATATATATATATATATATATATATATATATATATATATATATATATACACATTTTTGGAAGTATTTTTTTGTACTTAAGTCTTTTAAACACATTTATGCAAATGATGTTCCATCTAATTAAATTTGCATACTTCCTAAAACCAATATCCTAGACTTTGAATTATTTCACTCTGATTTTGGTCATTTTTCATGATAAAATCTAGGAAAAATTCCTCCGTAATATCCATCTAATTAGGGATAGGAATGGCCTTTTCATGAATGTAGATAATCTAGAAACACAAAGGAACTTTGCTTGTGAATATAAAACAGTTCTTTTGAAGAAAATGGTTTTAAAAATGCAATGCGATTTTATGAGGTTCCACAACAGTTATATGGTTTATAAAAGAAAATGACACATCAGGAAACAAGTTTTTCATGGATATATGACATGACGTGATGATGCAGAGTGGGCGGAGCTTAATGCCTTCTTCAATGTTTGGCAAAAACTTAACATGAAATTAACATGTTTCTATTTAGCTAAAATGTAAGAGAAGATGTGAAACCATATCTTCAACTATATGCCATTGTAAATAGTTACTCATAACTGTCCAACACAACACTAATGACCTGTACAGATCTTATTCGCTTAAACATGTATATATTCCACACTGCAATGACTGGCATTCAATTCAGGATGTATTCCCACCTTACTCCTGGTGTTCCTGGGATAACCTCTGGATCCGCCATGAACCTGACCAGAATAAAGCATTTATGAAGATGAATAGAGTGCAATGACTGATGACAGCTTACTTCCTCACTCGCCTGTTGGCCTTGTCCTGGTCTAAAAAATAAACGCACACAATGTCAACCTTTCCACATAGTTTTGTGTAACTCCTTTCCACCTACACTCAGCTAAGAGGCTTGGCCTAAAGTTTGATGATAGTAGCATACACTATGTGGCCAAAAGTTTGTGGACATCTGGTCATCACACCCATATGTGATTGTTGAAAATCCCATTCCAGATTTAGTTCCCCTTTGCTGTTATAACAACCTCCACTCTTCTGGGAAGGCTTTCCACTAGGCTTTACAATTTTCCATTCAGCCACAAGAACGTTAGTGAGGCCAAGTGCTGATGTTGGGTGAGGAGGCCTGAAGCGCAAGTCAGCGTTCCAGTTCATCCTAAAGACGTTCAGTGGGGTTGAGGTCAGGGCTCTGTGCAGGCCACTCGAGTTCTTCCATTCCAATCACTATAACCACACCAACCATGTTGTCATGGAGCATGCATTGTGCACAGGGGCATTGTCAGGCTGGAACAGGTTTGGGCCATTTAGTTCCAGTGAAAAGAAACTGTAATGCTACAGCATACAAAGACATATATATATATGGGTATGCTGGCCAGGTGTCCACAAACTTTTGGTCATATAGTGTAGTTCCAGTTTAAGTTGTAGATTTTTTAACCATCTCTTTAAGTTTATGGAACAGGCTGGGAATTGTCCCAAATCAATGTGCCCTAGTTTTTATGTTCCTATATTTAGGAATGTGTACCAGTCTGATGCAGTAGGCCAATCGGACTAGTAAGTCACAGATGGAGAAATATCTTTTTCTGCTATTATATGAAACAATTATTTTACAAATAGTAACACCGAGTTGGTATCTCAGTGCTGAACTGGTGGTCATGATCTTCGATTATTTGTTAGCCTTGTAGTTCAAGTGCAAACCAGACGTCTTAACCGATTGACTACATGTGATGTGAGTTGGGCGCTGCGTATATCACATTTATGGTTGGAATGTTACTGTAAAAACTTATAACTTTACGTATAGGTTGTCTGTGAATTCTGACAAATTTGCAATCAGGACATCATGTTGATACTTTGATTAATATTTGTAATATTTGCACATAAACTTGAGTGCAATTTTAGGATGCTGAGATGGTGAAAATATTCCAGTGCTTATGATGGAATTGGATTCTGCATGAAAATAAAAGCATAATACAGACCATAAATGCAGCCATTTTCAGAAAAGAAAGCATATGTATATCTTTCACTATGTGTGTGTATGTGCGTGTGTGTGTGTGTGTAAGCTGTGACACAGTTGTCAGGAAACAAGAGAGAGGGTGGCTAAGCTGCTCGCAGCATCGCTGGAGGAGCAGAGAACAACATGTCATTTTGTCTTTTCATTTATTCCCTCGCTCTTTCATTTCTCCCCTCTTCTCTTTGCCCCTGTGTGGCTGTTAGGCAGTGATTCTCAGAAAAGAAACAGCTGCTGAAAGGCCTGGACACTCTTTATGTGTGGGAGACAGAAAACAAATAATAGCCCAGAGGTAATCATTATCCTCATACACTCTAGCATCATCATCTTCATTACCATCATCACTGTCGCCCTCATCACCATCATCATTATCAGAATGACTAGAAAAGTTTTATTTGACACTTTTAGCATTTTGTAGGCTTTTGTTAAGGCCGCGCACTTCCATGCATGTTCAGTTTCTTTATTTCTGCAGCCAGATTAGCGTCTTTGCTAAATCAGAATCAGCCAAGAATGACTCATTTGGAAAGAATTTGGCTCAGCGGTTGCTTACACTGACATGGACTTTCTAAAATTGGGAAATGTAGAATAATGAAATGTTAGCATTTTGTGAGCAGACTACCTACCAATGTTCAGGAAATAGACACCTTCTTGGTTTAAGTCTAGAACAATGACTTAACTGGTTAGGCAAGCTTGAGTTGACTTCCTAGACACATCGTGGAGAAATGGTAGACCATTGGTGCAGAGAATTTTGGTGCTTTCTCTACTTTATTCATATGCAATCACTCAAGCTTATTGACAATGGAATAGAGAGTTGCTAGGTATCTCAGGGACTCCTCCTGGCTGCAGTCAGTTCTCTCTGTTTAATGCTAATGCTCTCTTAGCATTAGGCTGCCAAAAGGCACTGACAACAATGTTGTACTCAGACCATCTTAAAGTAATCTATTTGTTGCTACACTCCAGTTTTGTCTCTTACTTCTCTTATTACCCCAATAACAGGGTATTTATCTTAAAGTTCCTGTGTGCTGAGGTATGCAAGCCCCTGATCTAATCAATATCCAGCTTCTGAGGTCTATCCAGATCCTACTCCTACCATCTTGAGGTCTACAAGCCCCTGCTGCCATCTGGATTCTACTCCTACCATCCTGAGGTCTATGATCCCAGGCTCCTGTCCCTGATCGTACTCCTACCATACTGGTATCTACAAGTAGCTGCTCCAATCAAGATCCTACTTCTGAGGTCTGCAAGCCCCTTGCCTATCTGGGTCCTACTCCTCTTAACCTAAGGGCTATAAGCTCCTGCTTCAATCAAGATCCTACTTCTGAGGTCTACAACCCCTGGTACCATCTGGATACTACTTCTACCATCCTGAGGTCTCCAAGCCCCTGCCTCTGTCCAGATCCAACTCCTGTCATCAGACGGTTTACAGGCCCCTGCTCCAATCAATATCATATATCTGAGGTGTACAAGCCCCTATTGGGCTAAATGGGATCTCTTTTCCATGTAAGTTGGGGCAAATGGCAATATTAGACATTACTCTTACCAAATGAGCAAATATTTGAAGATTGTTCTTCCAATTTTTTGCAGCTTATTTTCAGAGTCAGATTTTAATGCATCATTTAGTTAAAATAAGAGAACTAAAAACATTTTAATGACAGAGATGTCATATACCTCATGGTTACTGTGTGATCATGCAGGGAAATTATCACTGCTGTGTCATTGGAGATTCTGGAAAGTGATGATGCTCTGTGCCAAGGAAAATGCACGGGACATTGAGAATGCAAATGCATGTAAAGCTTTTGTTAGTGCGCCTTTCAAAGATTTTGCCAAAAATCAAATTTGCACAATTTCCCACTTAGCCCAAGTGTTTCTCGTCTGATGATTGCTTCTTTAGTTTTTCACTGGAACTATGAGTCTATCTTACCAAATATATTCTATAAATTTCTGACTAACTGCAGTGAAGTGGGTGTGGCTTCCAAATACTCAAAACTAACACTTTTTGTTCAGATGAAAAGCAGATTGAATACAGTGCACACCGGTTTTAACTTTCGTGTTTATGCATTAGCGCTTTACAAAAATGAGCTGCAGCTCTCAAATACTGTATGCCTCTCATAGAAGCTGTGCTGAGAATAGACATAAAGAAAATATCAATTTTTCAAGCTGCATAACTCAAGCCGATGAATTAGAGTCACACTGGGCAGATCTCCAGGCGTACCGAGCGAGCCAAAAATAACACACTGAGACACACACCTCACTTGCTCATATGCAAAACACACTAACACATTGCACTAAGTGCAATTTAGTCAACGACAACACACACTGGGGCCAGCTTTACCCACACATACATTGTGCATACACAAACCACAAACCCTGCATTAAACTTAACCCTGTCTGCCGTACGTACCATGCATCGACCCATACATAGAGGCTAACCACACACACACAGAGAGAGAGAGAGAGAGAGAGACACACATTTGCACATACATGCATACACTGAATCCATTTTAACTGGCCCTGAAACTGAAGTTCAAAACACAGACAACACTGTGTGTATGTAAAATATACAGAGGACACTCACCTTAACACCGTCAGCCACAGTCACCACAGTCTGGTGTTAAAATACCACCTTAGACAGCAACAAGAGTAAACACACAGACACATACACATATATTGACCAACACTGTGCATATGTAAAATACACAGACGACACTCACTTTAACACCGTCAGCCACAGTCACCACAGATGGACGCTCAAATATCGCCTCAGACATCAACCAGAGTAAACACACACAAACACACAGTCAAATTTTTTGAGCATTTTTGTTTAAATGATCTCATTTTAAATACGTTAAAATTAGAAAATCCAACTAAGGAACAGGTATAAGTGAATCGAGAAATGATTATTAATGTTTAGTGAATTGAGAACGTTAGAAATGTCTAGATATAATCTAATCTTTATGATTGCAATTAGGCACTTATTTATGTTCTACAGTTAATACTAGAGCTGTCTATGCATTTTTTATCTACAGGCTTAATGATTTTATCCTCTGAGGGCCCCTGCCTTTAATAAAGCACTCATTTAGAGTTGTATTAGGATCTGAGAACAAGCAGTTAATAAGATGTACAAAGATTTAGCTTTCGTTGTTTAATTGCTATTCTGTATCGCTTTGTTGGTCTGTTGCAATAATAGTGATTAAACTGTAATAAAACAAAAGAAAAAAAAAACTTTGACTAACATAACATCTAGATAAGATTCTCTTGTGTGTTTGTTGATGGGTTATGGGAAAAGTCTGTTGTTGTTTAATGATGATATCAGTCTGAACGCCTCTTCCTGTGAAAGTAAGTGATTCTGGGCCATGTTTAGTGACAAAAGTACTGACCAAAAGTACTAGCAACATCTGGTTTGTGAGACATTACGATTCCAACTAGCTCTATAATGTTATGATTGGTTCGTTGTAACAGTCTTGCCTTTCTTGCCACACCCCCTTTGTTGTTTCTGGTTTATTCTCCACTAATTTTTAACCCATATCTAGTTTCCCTCAAAATATCCATCAATTTACAGAAGTGTCTTTAAGCTTGCTTATCTTCGTCTGCATTGTTTGAGAGGCATCAATGATCTCTGCTACTTCCGAGCTTTATTTTTCCTTCCTAATGTCTCTGTACACATTTAATGACAGGTCATATATGACAGTATAAGATAAAACTACAGTTATAAAAGCTGGACCATGTGAACCAATTGTTTGGATTAGTTGTTTTATTGCTTGGAAAATTTCAACTGAACTGTTGCTTTGTCACTTGCTGGTGTCGCTGAAATTGTGGCTCCGTGTCATGCGTGTGCATAGAAAATGAATGTTCATCTGTCACTTTTTCACCCAGTGTGAATGCGAATTAACATCCAATACCTTAATATCCAACACCTTATGTGATGTTTAATTCACCAAAGTTTATGTTGCTAGCAAACTTTTGGCGCTAACTGCAGCGTCACCCAAATACACAACCGCAACATTAATTGTTACAAAACCAGTAAATGAAGAGTGAATGTAATCAGCTAGCCACAAAGTTTAATTCATTATGCCTGACACACACAAACACACACAAAACACGTGCACACACAAACACACACACACACACAAAACACAAACTCTCAACCCAAACATCTGCTTTAAATGATTCAAGGGTTTTAATGGCTATACAGACCATTAGTTTATGGTTAGTTGTGACATTGAACCCCCTGTTTTCCCTCTGTATTGCATACACATACAAACACACCCACAAATACACACATCCAGACACACACCGACACACTGTGTCCTGGGCATGCTTGCTCTAGCATGACGTACCTAAATGAGCTGAGCATATTTGAGATTCAAAGTGGAGTTCAACGTCCCTCTCACGTATACACAAGGAGAAAATACAAAAAGCATGAGTGTGTGTGTGTGTTTGTGTGTGCTTGTCCTGCATCCTGCTATTATGTCTGATGATGTTCATGAAGTAATTGAACATTGGGGCTCAGATTGTTAAAACTGATCAAGCTTGAAATGAACAAACAAGAAAGCTTTGTGTATCAGTGTAAGGTGCAAGACACTGGAGGTCCAATTACGGTGTCCACAGCTTGGGTTTTTGGACTCCATCTTGGCTTAGGCTCCTGGATCTTCTGTGGTCTAATCAGAGGACCCAGTTGAAAGCTGGTAGTCTAGAGAGTGGATCTCCATATTGGGTGTCATTCTGCAGCACTGGCTCTCCATTTTGGCTTCTGGCTTAAAACCACTCTGCTATACCTGAGTTTACGGCCTTCAGCTTCTGAATCTGCAACTTGGTTTATTGTCTCCAAATTCTTTTCAATCTCCTCTTTGACTTATTACCCCCAGACACTACATTACACTGCACTTAGACTTGGCTTATAACCTCTTGTTACTAAATCTCTGAATCTCCAGCTTGGCTTTCTGTCACCAGTCATTACATCTCTCCCTTGGGTTATAGTCCCCAATCATTGAAGCTTGACTCTTATTGGTCTTCTGCCAATGGATTCTACATTGCTGGCTTGACTTAATGTCTCCAACCTTTGAATCTCAGGATGGACTCCAACTGTCAGACTCCAGGCAAGAAATTTTCACTCTTCAGCTATTAGGACACTGGTATCTCTCGTAGTTGCCATTTTTAGGTACACTGGCTAATGGCTAGTGGCTAATATTTTGGTGGCTCAGTGCAAATAAATGTCAGGAATACTGATGTAGAGAACGAGACAGAAGTTCCATGTTCCCTGACTATGATATTTGGCCAATCAGCCTAGAGGAAGAGGGAAAAGGCCATGATGAGATGGTAGTTAGGTAGAATTTCCCCTCATCCCTCTCACTGAGGTTTTGGTTCTTTGAAACAAATGGGCATTCATCATTCACACGATGGAATATATTCAAGACTGTACCAGATTTTTATCGCATCTGGCTCGTGGTAGCATGAAACATTTCCAGTATTCATGTGGTCTATATTTTTCTCCCTGGTTTGTACTTTTCAATTCTCCCTATTTTGCTTTGTTTTCCTTTTTTTCTCTCGTGCAGCAAACAATAAAATGCAGCGTCTTTCCTTTTTGCTGTGTTGGAGAACGGCCCGCCTTCAAAGAATCCAGCCTGGGTTTAATCAGCCCACACACTTCCTGGATTAAGATATACATAATTATTATAGTCATACATATGCATGAGCTGTACTGGATGTGTGCCGGCTGGAACATCACTGGGCTCTATTAACTACAGAAAGAGAGAAGGACAAGAGAGAAAGAGAGGGATGAATAGAAGAAAAAGAAGGGAAAAAAAGGAGAGAAAGAAAGAAGAGAGGAACATTATGGCCCAGGCTTTATGCATTGCTTTTTTACAGTGCTCTCACAGACAAGTAATTACAGAGAAGAACTATAAGTCTGGGTAAAAGTATACACACACTTGTCATGTGTTTAGGTCTATCCCCACTGGAGGCCAGGATGAGCTACTGCAATTTGTGGGTAAAAAAACAAAAAACAAAAACAAAAACAACTGATGTTGACAGCAATCTCAAAATGACACCACCACAAAATTTCAATAAGACGAGAAGAACAAATAAATGCACAAAGTGTTTTTTCCCTCCAGCATGCCTAGTAATGAAAGAGTTAGGGAAACATAACATATCTCATATCTCCTGATATGAGAATATCATCACAAAGGAACAAAAAATCATTCTTGTTCCATTTTTGCATGGGCATACCTGCAGAGTAGCCAGCTAGCAAGAAAGCAGTTTAATTTAGCTCGCTAACAAGCTAATTAAGCTCATTTTCATGCTAATCATAAATCACAGCTCACAAAGTAATTTCAGTTGTTGTTTCCACCGCAGTAACTTATTCAGGCACTCAAAAAAGAGCTCAGAAACTCGAGGTGCAGATTCAACTGTTCCAGGAACCTTTTTAGTTCCTGCTTCAGTGTAGGTAACGGCTTGTTTCAAAGAGTCTTCTTGCCTTTATGTCAAAAGTTGCAAAGCAGGACAGTCAAAGTTTCAGTGACACTTTCATTTACATCAGTGACATGTCAAAAACTTGTTCAAATGACTTGGTAGACTTGGCAGTTGGTAGCAAAATAGGCTTGCAGTGTAAAATTGTGCTTTGTGCTCATGTGATAATGTTCACATTTCCATACAGCAAAGCAAAAAGGAAAAAAGCTTTAGTCTCCGCCTCCTTTGTGTTAGCCATATAGCTTGAGCTGCACTAAAATTACCTCACAGTTAGCTTGATTTTTGCATGATTTCTGGTCATAATGTTCATGGTTTTTGCAGAGCTATGGAACAAAAACTCATGCAGAAATCATTTCTAAACTGTTCCTTAAATGGTTCCTGAACTTCAACAGGAGTCTTTTAACCCAGATCCCTAGCTGATTTCACATCTCGTTGTTTTTTTCTGTTACATTACCTCCACACACATTAGTTGCGCATGAATTACTGAATAATATCTTTTAAGATGAACACCTGAATGATGGCAGGTAAGTGGTTAAAAATGGTAGTTTATTCAAAATGTTGGTGTGTTTTTAGCTCCTTTACTATGATTCTAGCCTGTAGATCATTCCACCTCACTCGGACTGACCCAATACAAATAACAGAAAGAGGGGATTTACAAAGTTCTGGATTTTTTTTTTATTTTTGGAATATAAATGACTTCCCTCTTATGCGAGTGCGACAGAATTAATGACCGAGTATAATTTCATTCAAAGTAAACTGCAAGCTGAAAAAAAAATTGATTGAACAGCAGCGACTTCCCAGCCACAGTGTCCCATTTCTGAGCCTGAGCTTCCCTTAAAGTCAACATACAGAGAGCGTTGGCCGAGACAGGAAATGACATGTCATTAAGAAAGTGTCTGGAGCTGAGGTGCTGAAAAAGAGCGAGAGAGAAAGAGAGAGAGAGGACCGTGATGGTTGGAAAGGGTCGGCTGGGGATCTAATAAAAGCATGGCAGCCATAGCTAATGTGATTCCTCTAGCGTGAGTCAGTGGCATATAAATATCTAGAGAGGCCTCTCTCTCTCTTTCTCTCTCTTTCTCTCACATCTTTGCCTTCACTCTCTCGGTCAGACACTCCGCAGGCTGCACATTCACAAATCACTAAAAGGGTCTTGCTTTGGGATTTTATGGCTATTTATTAGGCTGAAGGGCGCTCTAGTTTCCCCAGATGTAGAGGGGACCATGATGGAGTGTGTGTGTGTGTAGATTGCGTGATGTGCACACACCAGATTCCACACCAGTTTTATTGAGCCCAAATGAATAGAGAGAGTGCTTTCCTTCGAGCACGGCCTCTTGCAGGGACTCCCCTGAGCCTGCACCGAGCTCTTCACATTCTGTCAATTCCACAATTCTTTGTATCGTGGCATGCACACACACACACGCCGAGGGCACATTAACAGGGCACTGATCATGTTGAATCGGTAATGAGCATGTTGCCACTGGCTGTCTCCATTAATCTTAAATGATCACACTGTCCCTCATAGATGTATCACCCTTACACACACACACACACACACACACCCCTACGCTGAGTCTGCATATGCTGAGAGAGCCAGAGCTGAGTGTGTGTGGAGAAACAAACCCAGCTCAGCTTTTAATTCTTGTTCACGTTCTTCTGGTTCGTAGTTTTCCTCTAATGCATTGTTCCAGCCACTCTGATACATTTTAATGTCTGTTTATCTGTGTGTGTGTGTGTGTGTGTGTATAGGGTCTGGGTGGGGGCTTGTGTGTGAAATTTGTCTGTTGTCATTTCGTCATGTTTGCCAACATTTTGTATTAATTACATTATCTATCTATCTATCTATCTATCTATCTATCTATCTATCTATCTTCTCTTTGGCTCTCTCTTCATTTTTCTCTTCTTTTCTATTTTTTCTGTATATTTTTGTTTCCACTTCTCAGCTTGCCCTCTCTTCACCACTCTCTCCATCACATTGCCATCATCTACTTTTCTTTCCCTTTTTAGAAATATAATTCTTTCTTCTGATGGTTCTCAAAATTTTTATAAATATACTTCTCTTCCTCTGCTCTTCACTATCTTTCTGTCCATCTCTCTTTCCGTTACTATTTCTTTTTTGCTCTTTCTCATTTCTCTGTGTCCTTCTGTCTGTCTCTCATTTTCTTTATTCCACTTCCTCCTGTTGTCTGTCCATCTCTTAGAATTAATCTCTCTCTTCTACTTTTACTTCTACATTTCTCTTTCTATCTCTTTCCCTGTCTCTATATTTTATTTTCCTTTAGTATCTTTTTCTTTCTCCATTTCTCTTGTCTCTTCCCCATCTCTCATCTTCCTTCTCTCTCTCTTTTCTCCTCTCCATACATCAGTCCTTCTTATCCCTCAATCCCTTTCCCTTCTCTTTCTCTTTCACTCAGCCTTTTCCATTTTCCCACAATGTTTTTCTTTCCCTCTCAACCTTTCTATTATTTTTCTCTCCATTCACGTCTCTCCTCCCCATCTCTCTCTCTCTCTCTCTCTCTCTCTGTGTGTGTGTGTGTGTGTGTGTGGGTTTCTGGACCATATCCAACCTGGACTCACTCAAACAGCTGCTTTCAATTTTCTCTCATTACCCTGATCCTGTAGCTCTGCTCTCCACTTCTCTCTTCTTCTCTCCATTTTCTCTCCTCTTCTTCCTCCTCTCCTCATTTCCTCTCTTTTCTCTTTGCTCAAGAATTTTGCACTCTCACATTCTACCATACTGTAATTAGTGTCTTCACTGTAATCTATGTCTCCGCTGATAGTGTGAGCCTCTCTCGCTCTCACTCTCACTCTCTCTCTCTCTCTGCTTCTATAATTCACACTGTTTCACTCCTGAAATATCCTCACCGTACACCTCAATTTCTTTTTCCATTTTCTCTCCATCCACCTCCTCTCAGTTCTTTAGTGCTGCTCAGGGTTTAAGCTTCATCACAGTTCTCTCGCTAAAAGATTTTAAACAGCAGTCTTTTACGATTATTACTTGTCACAATGTACAAGATGATCACAATAAACAAGGTGATCTTGGCTGAATTCTATCACACACTGTGCGATAACATATGTTCTCTGTGTCAGATTATATGATGAAGATACTCTAACGATAGACCTCTGATTAAAAAAAAAAACTGTTATGCTTATGGCATCAATAAGAAAACAGGCTTCCATAAACTAAAAAGTATAAATAAATCTCCAAAAGTGGGCTTGAGGTAATAAGGATATATATTTTTGTTCATTACCAGTGTGGTTTTTATGTTTTTCCATTGCCGCTGTTGTACATTTAGCTGTTCCGTGAGTTTCGCATCACCCTACGCCATCCTCCTAATGGTGGCATTTGGTTGCGTGTCGTAGCAGCGCTCACACTCTGAGCTTTTAATCAAAAACTGCCAGAAATATGTCATCAGCTGTGTTTGTGGGCCAGTGAGCAACCCATTATGCATTATAAGACCACTGATATCAACTCATGACCAAATTCATTTATGATGAGTGATTTTCATCAAAATCTGGCAAAAAAAAATACAGCTTAATTTTGCTCTGAGTGACAGTGAGCTGTGAGGGCTTCCTCTCAAGTCTCTCATTTAAGGAAAGCAATTTCCTCCTCGGTTCTAGTGCACTTGTGGTCATTACCCTAATTTAGGGGAAATATCATACATATTTGAGCAGCATTTTCCCATCTGTGAAATCCTGTCGCAAGAAGCACAGCATGTCTGTAGTGTATGGGTGAAAAATCAGAGAATGAGGAATAGGTTATGCCTTAAGAGTATCTTGTTAAAGGTTATAGTATATGTACACTCCAGGGCAAAATTGTTGCAGGTCATTCAAAGTTCATGTTAATAAACCTAACATGGCTTCTTAACAGCCTGTCTGTCATCTGCGGGAGGCCATTAAACCTGAATGAACCACACTGTCATGTCTATGTGTAAAAGAGGGTCAATGTGCAAGTTTACCCAAGATTTCATTACTTGAAAAAATCTAAAAGAAAAGCTATTCCACGTTAAACTTTATTTTCTATAACAGCAGGTCTGTTCACACCAGTTTCCTAATTCTAATTCATTAGCTTGGAGTTTTCTGTGAGGACATACTATATTTACCATTTATGGAAGGAGCCTCCAGTGTCAGCACTAACGTAACAGTCAAATGCAGGTCATTGTGGTTTCTTGGTAACATCACAAGCTGCATTTTTTTTGTCATATTAACTTTAAGACAGGGAAAAAATAGTGGCTGCTAAGGGATCAACAGTTTATAGCTGCTACAATGTAAGTGATAATTTGTTTTGTGGACGTTCGACAACATTACCTATAAATGACCAACAAGTATGATCATTCTTTAATTAATAAAAAGAAAGCTAACATTGGCAACATGCTGGGGTATGAGAGGAATAAAATAAATCAATCAGGATGTGCTGTTATAGGAAAATAATCAACCTTCTGGTTCTAACACTAACTCAGCTTCATCACATCACCTTGTTGTTGATTATTTTCCTATAACAGCAAGTGTTTAATTCGCTTCTTATCTATATCTCCCAGTCTTCTTTGTTGGTCTTAAACTGCATTCGATTTGCAGTCGTAGCTTGAAATTACGTCAATTTTGAGCTCGGCACATTCTAGCTACAAAATGGGAAAAAACATGCATGCCTCTAAGAAAGCCCATCTTTTGTTTGCTGTGTCCAAAACTTAAAAAAATAACAACAAAGCTAATGTTATTGATATGAGTGATAACTTTAAGTTTCATGGTGTATTTACATTCTCAAATGATTGACTGATTTAATGTAAATACTACTATAATCTCATTTGGATCCCTGGAGGACTAGTGGTTAGGCCACAGCGCTCTCAGCGCAGCGGCCCGGGTTCGCTTCCCGGCCAGAGAACCAACCCCAGCAGCAGTGTGCTCTCAGTGCCGGTCCTAAGCCCGGATAAAATCGGGGAGGGTTGCGTCAGGAAGGGCATCCGGCATAAAAACTGTAATCAAATACGCGGACCAATGATCCACGGTGGCGACCCCCAGCGGGAGCAGCCGAAGGAGGAACATACTACTGTAATCTAATTTAAAGTAGAGACGGTGTGAGCAGCCATACTGATGATGTCACATGGTTATGTAGTCCTTCTGAGTAGGAATTCCAAGTCCAGTTGGCATTTTCTTTGTTTTTTCCTAGTTGGAGGTCTGAAAATCTGAGTTATAACCTTTAGTCGAAAACAGCAATACACCAAAGAAACCCTAGCCTTTATAGCACTAAAATATTAATATTCTCAAATGAAAAGGTTTCTCTGACAGAAGAGTGATTTACTGAGACATTTGCAGATGACCTGAAAAACATGCCAAAACACAGTGGCCTGGAACGTGAATGTAAGAAAAGGCGTTGTCTCAATAATTCAGTATCCTGAATGTCAGCCATATTTGTTCCACAAGGGAGACGGAATCTATAACTGCTCGAGAAGAACGTGCATGATGAGGAATTTGCTCTGTCCCTAACCTCAAATGCTAAAGAAGATGATGACCAGGTCAAGCTTATCTTACTAATGGTGAAATTCCCGAAGTAGGAAAGGATTCTTGCTATGTAGTGTTTCATCATTCCATAGCTCCTTTTTAGACTCTTCAGCAGTCCCGTAGTTAATGGGAAAGAAAAAAAAAAAAAAAAACATAACGATTCACATTTGGTTTTGCTGACTTTACAAAAATTTGGGTTGAAACATTTGCATGGAACCATCTGGAAAGTAATATTTTTTTCTCAGTAGGATTGATTCTCTTACATTCCAGCTCAGCAGACTCTGTAGGTGCAACTCACAGTTGCCAGAAACTGCTGGATATAAATGCAGTTTCTTTATTCAGGCTGTTTCAGGAACTGTAGTCAAGATATCAGCACGTTCTGAAAAACAGGAGCAGAAAACAGAGCACAAGCCATTATTTCTATCTATACAATCCAAATCCAAAAACACTGACAAAAGCCAGAATCAGAAGGAGAGGACTAGAGAACTAGAAAACAGAAACAAGACAAGAAAACTAAGAAAACAGGAAGCTAGGCATTTGGTTGTTTCTTGCCAAGTCACTTCGTAAAAATGTACAAGCAAAGACATGAGAACGGAGAACAGGTCTGTAAGAGTGCCTCATGGAGCTGCCAGCTGTAAGGAGCTGCATACTCACTTTTAGAAGCTTTCATTTTCATGACACAGGTAGATACATTTGGTAAGCTACCTTTGAAATAAGATTTCCCAAATCCAGTCCTGGAGCCTAGCACAGTTTTGTGATTTCCCTGTTCAATTCATAAGGTTTCAGCCTCAGACACTCCACACAAAGAGCATCTAATACCCTTTTGTTTTAAACAATTTTCTGGCCACAAGCCTAAGAATCATGAAGCTTGCAATCTGATTGGCTATTCACACTTACATACATACTGGTTTCCAATCGGAATACAAACTTTTGAGCACTCTGACACAATGAGCTTTTGGAGCAATATATAGAAACTGAACTGAAAAAAAACCAAGCCATTTCATCTATTAAACAATAATGCTAGTTACTTTGTTTTAAACAGACTAAATCTGAACTAGCACTACAGCAAACAGGCTACAAATTACCATAATTATAAACAGACTAACAAAGAAGCTAACATTAAACTGTTGATATGTTAGCATTTGAGTGCAAAGGCTTACCTAGTAAACAGGAACAAGTATACAAGCTAATCCAGGAAAGTTAGCATTACAGCAAACATGCTAACCACAAACTACCATTAGAGTAAACTGACTAACCCAAAAACTAGCAATGTACAATAAACAGACTAACAAAGAAGCTAGCATTAAAATAAATAGGCTAAAAAAGAAACTAGCATTAAACTGGGAATATTTTAATGTACACAGAATAAAACTAATTATTTAATGACAAAAGCATCAGAGTAAGTCTAACACAGGGCTAGTAAACAGGCTAACATAGGAACTATTATTGTAGTGTACAAGCTTGTACAGAAACTAGCATTACAATATACAGGCTTTCAAAGAAACTAGCATTAAACTCTCTGCATGTTACTGTACAGTACATTTAGAGAGAATGAGAGTAAACAGATTAACTTCAAATGAATTGTATTTGAAAGATACTACAGGAACTAGTATTATAGCAAACAGGCTCAGACAAAAATAGCTTTAAAGTAAACAGACTACCACAGAACTAGCACTATAACAAGTTAACACAGTAACTAGCACTATAGTAGAGGTGCTAGTATAGGAACTAGCATTCAAGTAAACAATCTAACAAAGAAACTAGCATTACAGCAAACAGACTAACTACAGACTAGCAATAGAAAGAAAGGTAATGAAGCTGTCCATTGTATCTTAGTAAAGCAATAAAACTAATGTAATTGAAGGCAGACATTCTCTGAAACACTCTGAATTTATGCTTTAATTTAGTCACATTTTTAAAATCTTAGCCTAATTATCAGTGTTTTTTTTTTTTTTTTTTTTTAATGGCTAGTATAAAAGGACTCACGCAATCTTCTGCAATCCTCATGGAACTCTGATGGTCGTCCTTCATAGCGGAGTGATTCTGATTCATCTCCCTCTTTCTTCCTCTTCATCTTTCTGTGATTTTAATCCTCTTTTAGGTTTAAAACCAAACCATTAATAATTCACCCTGTCTATGTTTTAAACATGAACAATTAGCATTTTGTCTGGCTAAATCGAACTGAAATGTGATTTATATGAACCCTCACTTGACAGCTCCTGGAGAAAACATGATGTAGAGCATGAAGTGTGAAGAGAACTTTCCAGAAACTGCTGTGGTAGTTGTGTATTTGTATTTGTGTGTGTGTGTGTGTGTGTATATATATATATATATATTATTGTGTATATATTCAACACAACACCCTACAACACCTCAGTTTTCTGGAAGCATGTGGAGGTTCGAAGACTCGTGAGAGTTAGGGAGAGAGACCAGCTTTCTCTCAAAAAATACACCTCATTATTTCTCTTCATGTGGCGTAGCAGCAGTGGTCGAACATAAAAATAAAAAATAAATAAAAATACCTCACAACTTAGACACACATACACAACCCTGTGGGAAGAGCAGGAGTAAGCGAGGCTGTCGAATACACCCAAATGGATTTTCCATGTTGACTTTCATGTTCGCAAAAAAAAAAAAAAAAAGAAGGAGGAAAGAAAAGTTCAAGTTCGCCCAGCACTAGAGGCAAACTTGGGCTGACTTTGCATAAACAGTGACAAGAAAAGAATGTTCTCTTTTCATTTCGACTATAAACACACACACACACACATACTTGTATTGGAGTAATTGATCTGTTTGTATCTGAAAATGGAGCTCATACTCTCAAAAAACATGAGATTTCTCGCTTCCAGTGCCATTTTGAGTATAATTTTTGTAGATTAGCGACATTTTCTATGCTAGCTGTGTTAATGTATGAATGTATGGTCCATCTCTCTCTCTCTCTCTCTCATCATGCGATCTCTCCTCATCATTAAAACCATGTGAGAGAAGCTGAGTCATTTATCAAAGCAGCTCCAATGGACTCCTTTGAAATGAAATAGCATGTGATCGCTCTGTGACTTTCCTCAGTTGATTTGATTCATACATGCTGTCTTTTTTTTTTCGCTAATAAAACTCATACTGTTGCTAATCAGTGGTGGAAGTCTTTTCAGGGCAAAGTTGCTATTGCAAGCTAGAAGGCGCCAGATGATGTAACAGGCTAATTTGCATATTCATTGTATCATTTGTATGTGAAAAGGTGTTATGGGAAGAATGAATGTATTTTGGAGACACTTTATGATTTATTTATTACAGAAAAAACAAGTTTTAGGTCACGGCACCATAAACAAACTATTTAGGTATCTACAAATCACTAACAATGGTGATCATTTGTTGGTTGTTGGGAAAAATGGCAATCAGTGATTAGTTGTTGGGAACAATGATGATTAAAGATTCATTGTAGGGAACAATGCTAATCAGTAGTTGGTCATTGGGAACAGTGGTGTTAAGTTATTAATTGTTGGGAACAATGGTCATCAGTGATTGGTCACTGAGAAGAGTTATATTCAGTGATTGGTTGCTGGAAGCAGTGGTGATCAGTGATTGGTCATTGGGAACAATGGTGATTGGTGATTGGTTGTTTGGAATAATGGCGAACAATGATTGGTTGTAGGTAATTTCAGTGCTTGGTCATTAGAACAGTTGGGAACAACTGTGGTGTTCAGTGATTAGTTGGGAAGAATGGTAATTAAAGATTTGTTGTAGGGAACAATGCCAATCAGTGATTGTTCACTGGGAACAGAGATGATAAGTGCTTGGTTGTTGGGAACAATTGTGATCAGTGATTAGTCATAGGGAATAATAGTGAACAGTGTTTGATTGTTGCAACAGTGGTGTACAGTGATTAGTCATTAGAAAAAAATATGATTAGTGATTGGTCATAGGGAACAATGGTGAACAGTGATTGGTTGTTGAGAACAATAGTCCTCAGTGATTGGTTGTTGACTGTAGTGGTGATTAGTGATTGAGCATTGGAAAAAATGATGATTAGTGATTGGTCATTGGAAACAATGGTAATCACTGATTGGTTGTTGTAACTATAATGTAACTGGGCTTTGGAAACAATGGTGATCAGCGATTGTTGGGAACAATAGTCATCATCAACATTCTAGTCTATATTCATTTTGATTAACAGTTACACTATGTGCATGTGTCTGTACAGATCATGTGGTAAACCTGCCATGGAGAATCGCTCTCATTTTCACACACACACACACACACACACAAGACGATTCTTACTCATCTGCTTCTCATCTAAAACAGGAAACTGAGCAAAGAAACATGTGTTCGCATACACCAGACACACATAAGCACACACACACACACACATACACAATCACATGCTACTCTGCCCACTTCATTCTTTGAGTAAACACACTCCTACAAACTATTCTGTTCAAATACCGGAATTTGTAGAAGGCTTTTGGTCCTCAGCATGAATTCTCCTGGCTGTGGCTCTACAGGAACCTGAATGTGTTGAGCAGGAATGTTGTATCATCCAGAAAATAGAGAAATACCAGAATTACACAGTCAATCCAAACTCCCCTTTCCACCTCACACCAAACGCCCTCAGTAAGGTTAAGATTCTGAAACTAAAGCACTAGAAGATCATGGATATGTCCCAAATCACACTCTCTCTGCACTATCTACGCCACATAAACACCATCACACACTTCTTACCATCATAAGTCTACTGTGGATGTGTCCCAAATCTATCCACAATATAAGGCACATAACACCATCACCAACATCTTGACATCATCAATCTATTGTGGGTGTGTCCCAAATCACAATCTCTCTCCACTATATAAGGCACATAACACTACAAAGGACACCTTACCATCATAAGTCTACTGTCCTAAATCACACACGCTATATAGGCATAAACACTCTATATAGGCATATTGAAAATGTCCCACCATCGTCATTTCTTACTCACTATATAGGCCACATAAGCACCATTATCAGTCCCTGTGGGCATGTCTCAATCCACATTTTACTCAATATATTAGTCGCATAAACAGCACCATCATTCCACTCTGGACATGTCCCAAACTACATACCTTACTCACTATATAGGCAACATAATCACAATCATCAGTCCACTCTGGAAGTGTCCTAAATCACACACCTTTCCTACTGTATAGGCGACATAAACACCATTGTCGGACCACTCTGGACATGTCCCAAACCATACACCTTTTCACCATATAGACAACATACACACGATCATCATCCACTGTGAAAGAGTCCCAAACACCCCACCTTTTTCACTATATTGTCAACATAAACACCTTCATAATCCACTTTGGAAGTGTCCCAAAAAAACACCTTTCTCACTATATAGTCAACATACCCACCATCATCATCATCATCATCCACTTTGTCCCAAACCAGAATTCATACTCAATAAACCACAAAAAATTTGCTTGATATATAGTCAGCATAAACATCATGTCAGTCCACTTTGGATGTGTCCCAAACCACACACTTTTCTAACTATATAGGCCACATAAACTCCATTATCAATCCACTCTAGAAGTGTCCCAAACCACACACCTTTTCTTAACTGTATAGTCAACTTAAACACCATTGTCAGTCCAATCTGGATGTGTCCCAAACCACACACTTCACTCATTATATAGGCTAGTGCATTATGGGTATTCTGTATCTGCTCGGAAGCCCGATCTGGATACTACCCACTGTGATACGTTTCAGGATTTCAAGAATAGAAACTGTACTCTGTATTCTCCACTGTGCTTTTAGACATGAGTACACAACAAGACACTCCCAGAATAGTGCGCTATGTATTGAGGGGGTGTGGTTTGAGCTGTAGTATTCATTAAACACACTGACGGAGGACTGGCGAGCTTCAGCATCTCTCTCTGCTGTGTATTTTTAGTTGTGTGTTATAAGAAGCAGTGCTAGTGAAACAAAGAGAAAACACACTTCCTGGCCACTGTAGTGTCATGGTACACTCTGTTCTAGATACACACCAACACACACTCGTCCCGTAAACACACCATGTAAACACACACGTCTTATTTTAGTGATACGATGAGGGCAGTGTACTAAATCCTACTTCTACACACACACACACACACACACACACACACACACCATGTCACACATTCTGAAAGTTTTCAGTTTATTTATGGAAATCTAATCATGAATATCACACATTATTATTATTAGTAGTAGTAGTAGTGTTATTGCTGCTGTTTATTTTTGTGTGTTTTTTTTTCGTAATATTCTCCAGGTTTCTGTACGATTCCAACAAGCGTGAGCAAAAATGCTGAACTTTATATGACTGACATCAAAGCGCAATGGTGCTAGATTAAAGTTCTGTGATAAGAGGCCAGAAAGTTGTGGGTTCAGACCTTTAAACAAGATGCTTTAAACCTGGTTCCTGAGCATTCTATCATTCCTGGTGCTTTGGAATAGTAAGAAATTCTTAGATATAGTCTGTCAAACAAGGATAAACAGCAAGTAGTAACTTCCTTAAAGCTTCACCAGTTCCTCCATCCATTCATTCATTCATTCATTCTTTCATTTACAGTAATCTCTTTATCCTGGTCAGGGTCTTGGTGTAGTCAGAGTCTATCCCAGGAACACTGAGCGTGAGGTCGGCATACACCCCTGCATGGGATGCTGGTCCATCACAGGGCACTGTGCATAAACACACACATTCACACCTAAGAGCTATTTAAAGTCACCAATCCACAAGCATTTTTTTAGAAGATGGGAGGAAACTGGAGAACCGTAGGACCGGGGTTCCATCCAGGGTGTATTCTGACCTCGATCCCCATGGATCCTCCAAGAACACAGGGAATGCATGTGAAACTCCACACAGATAGTTGTTTGTTTTCTTATTTTTGTCCCAGGGCTATGCAAAAGTTTGCACTCAACCATAATGACCAATCAGAGTGAAGCTGAGCGGCACGTTTGGCCATTTTCTGTTTTTACTACACTGCCTCGCCTTTGAAAAAACTGACAAAACGTAAAACAACTCAGTTCAACAGTTCAACTGCTCATCTGCGAGCTTGGATTGGATTCTGACACGCTTGTAAAATATTTTGGATAAGAGTTTTAAGATATAAATATATAACCAAAAATTAAAAAGCTCATGCCTCTAATCCCGTCTATCTCATTTTTTTCTTATTGATAATTTTATTAAGTTTAGTTTCTAATCTCAGGGTTTCTCACTTCTCCTCTGTAGCAAGAATTGTTTCCCAAGTAAACACAAGATGCATTCATGCGTCTGACTCCATTTTTGATGAACCAGCTCTCAGCTCTCTCGTTCTTTGCATATTTTCATCATCTCACTCTCTCGTTCTGCTTAAGCCCTGATATGATCTCCTTCCGGTCTGATTTACTGTAGCTCAATGAGGCTTTTGAGAGCACTGGAATGCACGCTGAAGTCTCTCTTGTTCTCGCACACCCTCGTGTTTCCTGTCTCTCCGCACTACACATCGACCTGAAACGCTGCTCTGCTCTCCGAATAGATTCGGCTCAAACTTCATTAGCTGACCAGAACTAATCAAATTTCACCAAGAGCTCGGGAATGCACGCGAACTCGTGGAAAACAATGCGAGGAGAATGGCCATGCCATACATATACACAGAGAGAAAGAGAGAGAAGGAATGAGGCCGTAAACAGCGAACAGCGTCTTCTGAAAAGGCGAAACCAGCATGACATCAGACACGGTCTGGTTTAAATCTCAAATTACGGCAAGAATGACTGTCAGGGAAATGACAGTGCTCGGAGCTCCACGATTCGTCTTGGAGCCTTAATATATGCCAGGAGAACGGCCACTGATTACTTTCATATGTTTCCTCTTTTCTTTCGCCCTCTCTCTCTCTCTCTCTCTCTCTCTCACACACACACACACACACACACACAAACTCACCCGCACACTTTTGGTGTGTTCAGCAGAAAATCTTCTTTTTCTTCCGTATACTGATTCTTGATGAAGAAAAGAAAAGGTGTGTGTAGAACTTTAGTTTTAAGCAAACCGGAAGAAAATGTGATTCATTATATACAGATTTTGCATGAAAATTTTCCATTTATAATCATAATATTTTCTGTACAAAATGAATTGGAGCGGGGCTATATATGAGCTCAGTTTGTGATGTCACAAAATTGATTCAATGGCTTTGAACCTCACATCCGATATGCAAATTATGAGATGATGACAGTGCGGTACCTGGGAAATTTTCATCTCCACACCATGCATGCTAAGCCAGATAACTAGCTTAGATATGTTTGTTTTTAATTCCAGATATTGAGTCTCGATGAAGAGGAGAAAGGGTGTGTAAGCTGCACACGCACTGAAGATACTTAGTTGTTAGCCACTCAAGTTATAAAACTGAAACTGTTAAAGGCCTGGGTAGAAAATCTTGACTTTTAAATGATTAGCAAGACTTTTTCAGCACAGACTAAAATGAACTGGGGGTGTGGCTATGTATAAACTCAGTTCATGATGTCATAAAATAGACTCAAATGTTTCAAATCAGGCATACAAATTAATAGTGGATGAGGACATTTTTAATAAATTTTAGACCCAGAACATTAGCAAAAGTTAGATTACTAACTAATCTAGCTTAAGAGCTATCTCTTAAATTAGCTTAAGGTACGTATAAGCTAAGATGGCCTAGGTTAAGTAGCTGGCTAGCTTTGTGTTATATAGTAATGTTGAGAATTGTCAGTAAGCAAGAATGTTAGTGGTAACTGATTCTAGTTGTCCAGTTGGTTGACAGATATCTTCTCTTTGAGACTGAGGGCTTATGTACAGGGCCTTATTTCCTCAACATGTCCTCTCTCCATGCTGTAATAGCATGTTACGACACTGCTAATTGCATAGTGCTACCAGGACAATGGAAGAACAAGCGGGATTGTGAATGCACAAGGAATGGAAGTGTTTCCTCTTTGCATGTTCATGCATATTCATTAGACTCTTTCCATTCGTGTATATATATATATATATATATATATATTCAGTGCACTTCTTTTAACCTACACAATATATTATATTTAATGTCACCATCACTAATTACACCATTGCTAATAACATATTATATTCAGAGAGGTGGGAAAAGGGGTGGGGTTAAGATTGCACAAGCAATTAATAGCGCTGCAATTTGCATATCATGCATATTCATAGATCAGCACATTTTTAATGATAGAGAAGGTATAGAATTTTTCCTAATAGAACTGGTTTTAGTCGTTTCTTAGATATTAAAACACCAAACACACACACACACACACACACAAGAGCAATCCAAGCTGCACGATGGTGTAATGAATGGGCAGAGAGAGAAGGGGAAAGAGAGAGCAGAAATGAAAAACAGAAGAACGAAAAAAGGCAAGGATGAGAAGCGAGAACAAACGCAAAAAGCAAAATCAAAAACCATCTGCCTTTATTTACCGTCAGAACTGTTTGTGCATGTTTGCATGAAAAAGCATTCATAAAAGCATGAGAAGAGAGAGAGAGAGCGAGAGAGAGAGAGAGAAAGAAAGAGTTCATTGTTCTGTAAAGGGGGTGATGGAGAGTGTTTATAGTAGAGGAATGATCTGATTTTTGGAAATGTGAGAGATGGAGGATGGGCTTTTACCAAACAGTTCCTAAGAACATAGTCCACACACACACACACACACACACACACACACACTCACTAAACCGCATATTTATCAACATGCCTAAGCTCAGTAACTGAAAGAACTTTTTTTCATTTTCTTTTTGTAAGGACGAGACAAATGTTCTTACAACTGCCATATTTCTGTGTATTACCATCATTATGAAGACATCCGGTCCCCACACACACACACACACACACGCACTCTCCCTTAAGCACAGATTTATGAAAAGTGGCACCCAATCACCACTCAGAGAGCGAACAGACATCAAGTGCTTACTTTAAGTTCTCTCTCTCGTGCGCTCTCTTTTCGTTTTTCTCATATGTTTTTAGCTCAGTGACCACTAGCGCTGTAATTACGTCTCCCGGAAAACAGCTTGTAGAATTGTACAATGAGAGTGATGTGTGTGAGTGTGTGTGTGTGTGTGTGTGTGTTTGTGTGTGGCTGCTGCACATGCAATTTTAGGGCCTTTAAGATTCTGTGGCTTTCCTTGTTACCAAACACCATCTCTTTAACACACACCTTCACTCCTCTTCTCTTTCTGTTAAATGGATAAATTGAAAGAAAGAAAGAAAGAAAGAAAGAAAGAAAGAAAGAAACTAATCTACCAAATGAGTGATCATTTCAATGGTAAAATATGTATATTAAATAAGATTTAAATTTATTTAAACCTATCTAACAGCAGACTCTCTCTCTCTCCCCATATGGTCAGCACTGGACAAAGGCCATGAGAGAGGGACAGAGGCAAAGTGCTGATGTATGCTTTGTGTGTGTGTGTGTGTGTGTTGTTAGGGGAGGTTAAGTTGGAGACAGCTAGGACAGCCTGTAATTGATTCATCAAAGTAAGGGTCAGCAGAAGTGTGTGTGTGTGTGTGTGTATGTGTGTGTGTGTGGCATGTTGTCAGGCTACACACTGTGCTGAGAGAGAGAGAGCAAGAGAGAGAGAGAGAGAAAGACAAGTAGAGAGAGATAATTTACATGAAGATGATGCCTATTTATTAGTTTTATCAATAAAAAATAAAAAAAAAGTTTTAAAAAAAGTAGAAAAAACATTAAAAAAGTAGTTTTTATCTTGATTTTTTCCCCCAATTATCACAGAGAACTCACGAGACACAGCAAGGAGCTCAGCTTATTTGTGAAGAAAAGCCTCTTTCATGAAATTGGTTGAGAAGATACCAAAAGTGTGCAAAGTTTCATCAGGAATACTGTTAAGAAACAGAAAATTTTAAATTAAAATTATAAAATAGCTTTAACATCTTTTGGTCAATGCATATGTTCCATATGTTATTTAGTAGAGGTAAAAATTCTTCATCGTTATACTAAAATATAGAAAAGCGTAAATATGCACTTTGAGCTGGGGTGTACAAACTTTTGATTGTTAGTGTATGTGCTAAGGAAGAAAGTGATTCGGTTTTGTGATATATATATATATATATATATATATATATATATATATATATATATATAAAACAGTGTGTCATTACAGTGACAGAAAGCACATCAGTGAGTGTGTGTGAGACACTGAACACTCGACACATCCGAGTGTGTCGCCGTGAGTGTGTGGTGATGATGCTAAACTGGCAGCTGTTAGTTCCTTTATTCATTTGTTAGCACCCGTAGCTACAATTCCTTTTTTAAAAAGCAGGTTGTATTCCCAGGACTCATGAAACATGTGGCTCTCATCTGATTTGCCCGGAGGACTGAAGGCTCCTTCTAACCCACATCACTAACTCGACTTTGTAAACGGAGAACCCAGCGAGACCGCTTAATTCCACCAAAACTGATGCATTATTTCACACGTGTGAGACGCTGAGCTTCATCGAAATGCTTGTTTTTGAAGCCCATGAGGGGAGAGAAAACCAAGCCGGTGTTCTTTTTCCCTCATACTCCTACACACAATCCCTTTCATTTCTGACACTTGCCATGCTCTGAGGCAGAGAGGGCAAAAGATCACATGTAGAACATGTAATTAAGAAAGATGAGTGGGCATAAGTGTGTGCATCTTTTGAGGAACATGCCTAAAGCTGAGTCCACACCGACACGGGGGAAATTTGTCACAGTAGCATTTTCAGGCCTTTTCTCAAAAGTTTCCTGTTCACACTGGGTGTCTGACCCATGACCTTAATGTCATTTCTGCCATTTTCTTCCTTTCTTGCTCACCACAGAGTCACTTGGACACTATACAAAGCAGTCAAACATGAAATGAAAATACTTAATACACAAAACAGCATCACATTGTGTTCCGGCATCTTGGACAATCACATGTCAGTGAAAAAGCTACATTTTCCCTTGAAAATGATGTTTTCAAAATGAATTCACGGTGCATAGCGGATTCAAAAAGATGTGATTTTTTGGATACGTGAAAAATGGATACAAAGAGATGCATTTTTCAATTTTATCCATCTTAGTGTGGACTAAGCCTAAGGATTCTTCAGATTCTTGTTTCAACTATGTATGTGTATCACTTTCTGTACTTTCCATTGTTATTGAAGATCCTTTGCTGATACGCTAATGAAATCCATCCAAAATTTGAACTTTGTAGGAATATAACCTAAACAATACTTAATAAAAATGTTTTTTAAGGCTGTATATCTCCTTACAAGACAAGGCCACACCTCCTTTACTGGGACTGACACCCAAAGACCACACCTCCTTCACTGGGAGTGAAGTACAGAGGTCATGCCCCCTTCACTGGAACTGGCACACAAAGGCCACACCTCCTTCAGTGGAACCACTAGGCACGGAGGCCACACCTCCTTCACAGTGACTGTCACTCAAGACCATGCAAGACCAAGTGAAACAAAGTTCAACTAACTTAGCATAATGTAGCATAGCTAACTGCATTCCTCACGGGTTCTTTGAATGGTTAATGGATTTTATTTTCCTTTGAGAGGTTCTACTTGGGACCTTTTCTGTGTACTAGGGTGCAACAAAGAAGCTTTAACATTTCCCTGAGAAAGACAAAGTAAAGTACCTGGAACATGCCACCAATTTGTTTAAAATGGCAACATTAAAATGTGTGCTGTCACCTGTAACCTTGAGAAGATAAGCCTCGCGAAGTTTCTGCTCTTAGAACCAGGAACCAGACTACAGATAACACATGCTCTTGAACATCAGGCTTTCTGGTGAGCCTTAAGTGTGGCCAAGCTCATTAAATTATACATCCACATCTTTCTAATAAGAACAAGTCATCTTCCATCCCCCAGTGTGTGCTCATAAGTGCACAGAGGGGTCTATAGGCTTGGGGTCATGTGTGCGAGTGTGATAATCTGGAGCTTTGTCTCTCTTCCAGCCGGCTGTCTGACTCTCGCAGGGTGCTGGATGGAGGCTAAGGGAAAGGTGTAAGGTCACGAAGCTTCACAAAGGGCTCGAGCCGATACAAAAGTCACAAAGTGTGTCTGTTGGGGGGGCAGATGCACCGCCTGGTTTAGGAACAAAGGACCATCAGCATCCACCCATCCTCCTAGCCACCCACAGAAAAGATCTGCTGGCATGCCCTCTGTCACCAGAGGAGGAGGGGGTTAAAGCACTGGCAGGCGTGCAACACCATGCGGTAATATGTGGGAGAGTTTCATGCCGGGGGGGGGGTTACTTGAGGACAAAAGAGGGGGGACTATAAGTGTGCCTCTTGTTTTCTTTTAAAAATTGAGAGAGCGTGGATGCGATTCTGGGACTTTGGGTTCTCATATTTAGCCAACACATGTGGAAACTTCTGTTAGTGTGTAGAATTTCCAATTTATTCCTTCATTTCATCATCATCAGTAACCAGCACTTACCAGAGAATTGGAAAACCTGGAGAAAATCTGGGGAGACCACATAGTAACTGGAGCTCAGGCTCAAACCAGGTACACTGAAACTGTGAAACCCATCGAGCCACTGTGCCCTCATTTCTGACCAAATATACAACTTTGTTCACTGTGTTATAGCAGTGATAAAGAGCATAAAGAGCAGCTCTGTGTCAGCCATGTTGAAAATTGGACTTTCCCCTCATACCTTCTGGCTCTCCTTCTCCTGAGCACTCAAAGGAGCAAGCCATCCATCTTAATCATGGCTCTTGCACAAAACTAATGACCTGGCAATAATGACTGATAGCCACAGCTTTCCCACAAACTCACTCAGCTTTATTAGTACTACCCTTAAAATGTTAGCAAGAAACTGGGGAATGCCTTTCTCTCGAAATCCCCATCCTCCACTTTTGTCTTCCCTTTGTTTAATCCTCAGTCCTGATGATTAATACACAATGCCATCATTCTCCAATGGAAGATACTTTGATGGAGGTTAAACCTACGCTAGATAAGATTCCAGTTAATGGCCCATTACCTGAACTGTAGTTATTACCAGAGCATACTAAGCATCTTATGCTTAGGGTGAAAGAATTTCAAAAATCCCTCCCAATATAGTCTGGGGAACATTTTAATTCCTAACCGGTGATTTCATTTCTTTAATCCTGGCTCTTTCTGGAGGCTTGGCACTGAGGTTATGAATGATAAATAAGCCAGAGATGCTTGTAGCAGACTGGCTGTAGTGAGCATGGAAATGCATTTTAATATGTCAAATGAGATTTGCTTTACCATGGCCCACATTTCTGATCTTATTTACCTAGGTGCACCAAGCAGAATTCTACCCTTTTGCGGCCTGATATAAAATTCTTTCCGTTTCCGTAACCCCATTCCTGGTTCAGAAGCAAGTGACTAATCTCAAACCATTCCACACTTACCTAGATCCAAACAGTTAGTTCTCATCCAGCAAAATGGTGGTGGTGACGTCAGGGGATCAGGTGGCATCATTTTGTCACCATGACAACTTGAGCAACTATTTGCACAAGCACCATTAAAAAAGAAAGATGTGACCAATGAGAGTGGATTAAGTGAAGTGAAGTGACGTGTGGTTAAGTAAAGAATGAAACAGTCCATGACATGCTGTTATAGGAAAATACTAATTATTAAGGAGCTTTACACCAGACTTTTGTGTCACAGTTTTGTTACTGTTGCTTGACAAACATCTGGAAAAGAATAATCAGCCATCTTGTTTACTGACATATGCTCAGCTGTGTTGTGGTGGAATTCAGGTTATCCTTATTGATAGCAATGTTGGTAGCACTGTTCCATATGAAAAGCATTTCGATGTACATGTATAATGACACTAAAGCCTTTCCCTTAAGGACAGCATAAAAAAAAAAAACCTCAAAAGTAACCAGGAATCAGTGTATCATCCAAATCTAGGTGGATTTCGAGCCAAAGTGTGTCTGGGTAGCACAAACCGAACACGCAAGCTGTACAGAACTCTTTTGTTAAGAAACGAGGTGAGCTGTCACTTGCATTTAATGAAATATTTCCCTGAGATGTTATATCCTTAAGGCAACTATGTGTCCTGGATGGATAGATGGTGCATGTGCGAGAAGAATATGAAAGATCAGGAGTGAAAACGTGTTTGTGTTGGTCACACTGGGGAGACGTGCACTTCCTCAGGTTATAGGCCATAAACTAAAACCCCCTCCTTCAGAATCTGGAAGATAAATAGACTCTCTGTTTTAAAAGGTGTGTGTGTAAGAGAATGTGGAGCTTTAATTGAACCCATTACCAGGTCTCTGCAGTATGAGGTCAGGTTACTCTACTTTGCTCAAAGAGCGTTTGTCCTTCCAGTCCCTGTGCTGCATAATCAGTTTAGGATCACATTAAATAGAAGAATTTTTGCCATCCCCTACTGCTATGAAGGGGAATTCCTACTGCTGTGGATGATTTGAGAAGAATGTTTAGCAAACACTTTGCCTAGATTCTCATTGTTATGTCTATTATTCTTGTCCCAGGCCAGAACATAATAAAATGCAGTCAAAACATGCTAATAATAATTTTTGTTCCACTTACGAGGCTTGAGAACAGAGACAGAGTAGTGCAAAACATTAGGAAGTAATTCACAACACTAAAAACAAATGAAAACAAGACCTGAAAATTAAATGGCTAGAAACCCCTAAATCAAAATTGGAATGATGATCAAACTTGTAGAGACTTAAAATCAGAATAACTGAAACTTTTAACCTCTTCTCAGAGAGAAATACTGTTTTCTTTGATACAATAACCCTTAATCCACGTGCAAGGAAAGTGAACAGATGATCGAAAGTGTAATCAGAGATTTAAAATCTTCATCCTTCCATCATAAATCCATAAAATCCCTCCCAAAAATCCAAAAATACCAAGACCTGTAAATTAATAGCAATTCTGACAGTTTTTCAGAGTCCCGCAGAAGGACTGAAACTTTTTCACTGCTTCTAAGAGAAACACTGTGTTGCAACATTAACCCTAATATTCTTTACTCAATGATTCAAATATGTAGAGGCCTAAAATCCTTCATCTTTCTAGTTTAAATTCATAAAATTCATAAAATATACTGCTTTTTCTTTGCAACATTAACTCTTAATTTTCTCCTTAAAGTCCCCCAAAAATCCAAAAATGAGAAGCACAGATGAACTGAAACTTTTAAATCACTTCTAAGAGAAAAAAAGTCAACATTAAGCCTTGATTTTCACTACTCAATAACTCAAATAGAAATGAACAGATTGAAAGTGTAATCAGAGGCTTAAAACTTCATCCTATCATCCTAAATCCATAAAATTCCCAATAATCCAAAAATAACACAGACCTTAAAAGTATACGATTAGGAATTCCTCTAGTTTCTAGGTTTTACAAGATTAAGCCTTAATTTTCGCTACTCAATAACTCAAACAGAAATTAACCATATGACCAGAGGCCTAAAATCATCATCCTTCCATCTTAAATCTTTAAAAACCTCCAAAATCCAACAATAACAAGACCTGAAATATAAATGACTAGAAATTCTGCCGGTTAGTTTTCTCTGACAAACACAGAAATGTTTTTTTTTCTCCTTAAAACCCACAAAAATCCAAAAGCAACAAGATCACCAAGATCTAAAAAGACAAGACATTCTGCCAGCTATTCTTCTGAGAAATGAAGAAGCAAAACCTTTGAACCACATGTAACTGAGATTTTTTTTTTTTAACATTAGGCCTTAATATTCTTTACTCGGTGACTCAAACAGAAATTGAACAGATGAGCAAAAGTGTAATCAGAGGTCTAAAATCTATTTCCATCTTAACTTTTTTTTAAATCCCACAACAATAACAAGACCTGAAATGTGAATGCCTGTTTTTTGTTTTCCCAAGAAACACAAAGCTGAAACTTTTAAAGCGCTTCTATGAGAAAGAACATACAATGTTTAAATTAGAGTGAAAGTGTAATTAGAGGCCTGACATCTTCATGGCTCCTTATAAATCCCCCCAAATCCAACATAAGCAGCACATTTAAACACATATAAAGGTAAAAAAGAAAAAAAAAAACACTGAGTGAGAGCTGGAGGGGGCTGAGAACAGCTTTCTGCCGCTTTGTGAAAGGCGATCCCTCACTCCTAAGAGTTTCCACTGTAATGGTCCTGACGTTGGGAATCCATTTCGCTCTGATCGGCCAGACTCCCCTCCGAAAGGCCGCACACATCTGCCAAGCCAAACAGACGGAGAGAGGGAACGAGTTAACGAGGGAGGGGATGCTGGGAGAACTTCCCCCATTCTGATATATGCCACCTCTGAGCCCCTCACACACGCCCGAGTCACCGCTGCCCCCAGAAGTGTGTGTCTTTGTGCTCCTGAGAAAGGGAGTGTGTCTGCAAGCAACAATGAGTCGCTCCGAGGATTTGTGAGATGCACGTGTTAGCGTGTGTTTGCATGTGTGAGCGTGTGTTAGTGCGTGTTATTGTGTGTTAGCATGTTCATGTTGGCTATTATGGTAATGGAGAAAAAGGAGAGAGAAGGGAGAGGAGAGGAGATGAGAAAGAAAGAAAGGATATTAGAAAGAAGGGTGCATTAAAGATGGAAAATGAAAGAGGGGCAAAATATAGAGAACAGAAAAAAGAAAAGAAAGTAAAAAGAAGAGAAAATATAGATAAAGGAGAAAGAAAGAAAAGTGTAGAAGGGAGGAGAACAAGAGTAAAGAAGAGAAAAGAAGAAGAAATATATGAAAGTAAAAGTAAACAAGAGGAGAGAAAAGGAAAGGAAAGGACAGGAAAAAAGAAAGAGGAGAAAGAATGAAATCACAGGGGAAGAAAGTGAGGAGAGGGGAGGAGGCTGAAGGAGTGAAGTGGAGGAGGAAAGAGAGAACTAACGGTCGAAGGCGAGGACAGGAGGATGAAATATGATAAGCAGCTGTGAGAGACAGATCAAAAAGAAAAGTAAAAAGTGAAAAAGAGAGAGAGAATGAAAGAGTGCACAGTGCAGCTGATATCAGATAGACGCGGCCTTAAGCCACACAGGCTGGAGTAACGTATCGCACGGCTGCAAAAACAAGCGATCGGGTGACGAGGCGACAGCTGCCAGACGGACGGGAATCTCGATCTCACATACACACACACACACACACACACGATCCAGAGTTTTATTGTCAAGGACAAAACTCCACGATCCGGCGCTCTCAGGATATCTCACAACTCGAGACTGAGAATTACACATTACACACACACACAAAATGATGTCAACATCGCACACATCTCTCGAGATGATGGAAAATGAACTTTAACTAGAAACCTAAATTTGTATGGTTCCAGTTCCTGGGTCTGTTCTTATATTTTAATGTTTTGATCTTGATGAGATCTACCAGCAACGCTCTCGCTAAATTATCACTAAATTATCACTGTGTGAACAAAGGATACGTTACTGGGAAAGAGGACAATGCATTGATGAGTGTCTTATAACAGTTTTAAAGAAAGAAAGAAAGAAGGGGGATATGAAGAAAGGGAGAGGAGAAGGAAATGGACAGATGATGGAAAAAGGAAGGGGAAAAGATAGTGAAGAGAAGACAAAAATAGTAGAGAACATGAGAGAGAAAGCGTAGATAAATGAAAGGTGAGGAGAAAAATATGTAAAAGGAGAGAAAGATGGAAAAGGTGAAGAAAGCCATGATAGGAAAGGAGAACAGAAGCAGGGATAGAAGAAAGAAGGATATGTAAAGTAAGCCTAGGACATGAGAAAAGAAAGAAAGAAAGAAAGAAAGAAAGTAAGTAAGTGGTTAATGATGGAAAAATGAGGGGGAACAAAATGGAGAGAAGATAGAAGAGAAGAAAGAATGAAAGTAAAGAGTGGGAGAGAGAAAGTGTAGATAAATCATGGAGGGAGAGTTATTTGGCAGTAAATTAGCGGGACAGCTCATGTGTGAACAGAAGCCGATACATTACTGGGATCGAGGACAATGTGCTGATATTCTACAGCAGTGTGTGTTCAGAGGAAAACCAAATTCCACCAAATCCATGGGTTTGTTACACGTCACACCCTGTGTAACAGGATCCGGAGATATTAGTGATTGTAAATCACCCGTATGTACCCCAACACACACCCTGACACACACAGACACATAGGCACACACACACACACACAGTCCCGAAATGACCTGCACACTTCTTCTAAAATGGAAACTCTGAATCTGTGAGAGGCCCCTCGAAGGCCCCTTAATGAGCAGCACACTTCAGACACAAAGCACAGGAGGCGGAGGAGGAGAAGGAGGCCAGGGGGAGGTCCGACACACTTACACACACACACACACACTTCCTCTCTCTCATTCACACACATACACATCCTCACTGCTGTCAGAAAGTCACTGTTCACATTCAAGCATTCACAGACTTACTTTCTACACACACATACACACATACACACACACACTTTATCACACTCTCACACGCACATGCATGCAGCAGGGTGATGATAAGCTTATCTGCCCGAGCTGATAGCGATGTTTGGGTGATGAGCTGACTGCATTCGCCGCTATGCTGAGTGTGTGTTTCTGTGCCGACATCACACACACCGACCTGCAGACTGCTCGCCGAGTTCACCATGCAAATCAACTTCCTGAAATGCGGCAAGAAGTGAAGCACTGAAAATATATATGTACTGTATATATAACTCCCTCTCTGTCGATATGCATACAGGGTGTGTGTGTGTGTGTGTGTGTGTGTATATAGCAGTAACAAAGATTTACAGTTAACCCCAGACATAGAACATTCGGTGTCATTTTGTGTAATGAAGCAGCGTCAGTGTTACCACCCTGAAGTTCATTATTTTCCAATAACAGAACATCCTAAAGTGTTTCAATCCTCTTACACCACAGTAATTTGTCAACTATTACAATTCTTATGAACTAAAGAAGAAGAAGTCATACTTTTTATCCATTTATTATATAGTGGAACATCCATGAAACAAGTTAGTTCCTAACACAAATGTCAGTTCCTCAACAACATCTCTTTTTTCTCTAAGAAGTTAATAAGATTAAAAAAAAACAAAAAAAAACGCATGTTATGAAGCGCTGACACTGGAGACTCCTTCACTAAATGTCAACTAAACATCTCTTCACCATATCAATGATTACACACCCTTTTTTGGAGCGTCCATCATTCAAGTCCTTGTGGAAGTTGTTACTATAGAATCAATAATGTACAGTATTAAACCTTTGGTCACCTTCTGACCAATCAGAATCAAGAATTCAATAGCTCTGTGGTGTTATATTGGTTATGCTTAGCTCCATTTCTCTTTCTAAAGGAAATCTCCAGCTGGCATTCCTGAAGCTTAAACTTAAAGTTCATCACCAATCAAAATAATGCTTTCCTACAGAAGCGCTCAGTAAACACTGGCTGATTTGCTCTGATCATAACTGGTTGGTTTGATATGAAGAAATCCTGAGCGATGAAATGTGTGTAAATCTCATGAACGGAACTGAAATATTGATAATAGTCATCTGAAGTGAATTGAGTGTAATGTAGGAGGGTGACTCCATATTTACAAGCAGGACATTTATTGTCTTTTTTTTTTTTTTTTTTTTAACAGTGTCTTGTTTCTCAGCCTGAAGAAAAATGTAACTCCTGAGCCTTCCACCATGCCCAATATCGATAAAACAATTTTCACAAGCGCGGATTTGGAAAGGTTTGTCTAATCACATTGGGACGACATCAAATCAGCCATGTGCCCTCTCACATGAAAAGCAATATACAGGGCGCACACGTGCCATATGCATGCAATAAATCCGACTTGCAAAAAAAAAAAAAAAAAAGTTCAGATGAATAACAATAAAGCATTGAGGAGTGTGGGGTCTCGGAAAAGTCTCCCTCGCCCTGCACTGAAGCAGAATGCTTATGAGAAGAGGGGGATGGAGGGATGGAGATTGTTCTGCGAAGAGGAGGAGGGAAGAGTAAGAGGCCCAAGTGGCAGATGCTCGCGTGCCTTTACAAACAACCCCCCCAGATTTCCCCCTTCCCAAATCCCCACTGGTGATCTGGAGCATTCCGCTGTAATGGCCCTCCTCCTCCTCCTCCTCCTCCTCCTCCTGCTCTCCATTTCACCCCCCTCCGGGTTCCACACGTCCCCCTTGTGCAGATCGGCTACGTCCCACCTGCCGCGCTCCTTTTGTGCCCCTGATCCCTCGTTTTCATTTCAATGACAAAGTTTAACTCTCCCATGAAGGAGGAGGGGCAAATTCAGGAGCACACACTCTCTAAAGGAAGCCATCTGACAGAACATATGACTGGGCCAGATTTCCAAACCAGTGCACATGTTTCACCCCTTAGCCCACTTTAAGCTGTGCTGTAAAACTATTTATTTGAACAGGACATGATGCCTGTTTAGTGTTGCACCAATTTAGGTCTTTAGTGAGGAACAGTGGACGCTGGAAGGGAATTGTTGGAACAGTCACCCATCTCACGAGGAACTGATTTGTGAAGTCGCTGTACCACGTTTCGTTTGATTGAGTCGTTTGAGTTTTGTGGTGAGATTAAAACAACACAATCCCACACTTTCTAAAAACACGAATGATATAAAAAAGTAACAAACGCTAAAGTTGGCATCAGGGTTAGGGCCGGGATTGGGGTTTGAACTCTTCGATGCTTCGATAATTGATGCTAAATGCTCTGATACCAACATCCGATAAAACGAAATACTACATGATGTAAGCCTACACTGCAAACAATTATTAGCATCTTAGCAAGTAGAAACGCCTTGAATATAGTCAAAATTAGCTGGTATTTCCTTTTACAAGATTACAACAAACAGTGATAATATGATTATTATCAAATTCTAGCAATTTTTAACCAATTTCAAGCTTGAAATAGTTTTGTTCTATTGGCTAAATTCTAGCATTTATTTCTAGAAAGAAGCAAAATTATCTGCAAATAAAAAGAGTAAGAAAATATAAAGCTTGACATTAATAAAAATATCCCGAAATAGGTTTAATAATCATGTTTGGTTGATTGTAATCTTATAATAGGAAATATTAGTTTGACTATATTCAAGATATTTTCACTTGCTAAGATGAAACTTATTTTTTTGCAGTGTAGCATATGTGTAAGCTATCGTGCTAATTTACAGATGACATGAAATGACAGCAATCTGGACGTATCTCACGATTAATGGTAGCAATCAAACCAAAGCAGATGGCAAACTATGCGAAAAGATCAAGAGGAGGAACTACAGCATCTTCCTATATTACAAGTAACTTGATAAAATATGGTAAACATAAAACTCAGCATGAGGAGTTCAAGGTGGGAAAAAAATAAGAAGTTAGCCAGTGTGTTGTTCTTGTCGCTCATCGACAAAGATGGATTCTGACGCAACGAAAACAAACAGGTTCTTCTGTACAGAAGTGAAACACAACATGCTCTTTTCCACAGGAGTCCATCCAAGGTAACTAATGTAGCTAGCTAATGCACTTCATTTAAAATCAACTCGCTACCTTTCGAAAGAACGAGGCTAGCAGTGTAAGCTTATGAACACACACGTGAAACAGAGCTAAGAGACGTTCCTGATTAATTAACACTAAGCAGGTTACTCACTTCGGTATCAGTATCGACAAGTACCAAAAAAAACCAAACAAATGCGAGTACTTGTACTCGGTTTAAAAAAATGGCATTGATGCATCGCTCATTTGTCCCTAGTGTATTGAATGCAATCCAAAGAAATCCAACCTTGTTTGAATCCTTACAGATTTTACACCAGATCACGCTCGATCAAACATCTTCACGGGCTTTGTGTGTGTTAGTTTAATAAAACACGCAGACTTGGACTTCTTTGAGCATGAAATTGGATTAGAGTGCTGTAATGGCATTACATTTGAGTGAAGATTCACACATTGGAAATGGGTTAGAGTGTGTGTGTGTGTGTGTGATGGACAGAGACTAAGACAGAATGGGTGCTCGAATCCATTGATAACTTGATTATGCTTGAACACGCGCCCTGACTGTGCCAAACGCAGTGGATGGAAAGTTTGGCACGTGAGTATGAGAGGAATTTTAAATAGAGTGTCCTTATTTAATTATCTCCAGATTTTAGCACAATATAAATCTTATTTATGAGCAGACCTGTACAACTTAACTACCTGCATCAGACTTATGCACTTACCCTTATGTAATTAGCAAGAAATATGAGCTTACTGTATTTGTTTTTAATTAATTTACTTATTTTTATGGTCTTGTTTTTCAGGCATTTATTTTCATTTGTTTTACAGTTTTATTGTTGTTCAACCATTTCTACATATGATTTACAATACCTTCTGTTACACTTACCTTGTCTGTTTTTGGTTTTTTTTGTATTGTGAAGCTGCTTCGAGGACATTTTTTTTTATTAAAGGTGCTATACCAATTACACTGGCTTAACGAAGTACATCCTTAATTAATACTCTACGAAATGTAGCACAAGATTAACCTTATTAATGTGCAAGATATTTTCATGTCTTGCAGCAGATTTATCGCTTAGCTTTATGTAGTTAACAAGAAATATGAATTAGTTTTATATTATTCCTCTTTTCTTTTTTTTATTTTATTACTAACATTATTATTTTACAAATTTTGAGGAATTTTATGGTTGTTGTTCAGGCACTTATTATTTTTTTTTTGTTACTTATTTATTTTTAGAGTTTTAATCTTCAATAATTTCTACATATTTGTTTTACTTATATTTATAAAATATGTAAAGGTAAAATAGTTTATATTTATCCAGAAATATAAGCTAGTAATCACATACATCTTCTTTTTTTTACCCTCTTCACTGTATTTTAAAAATTTTATTTACTTATTTTAAAGTATTTTGTCGTAGTTATTCTTCAAGCATCTGTTTTGATTATTTTGTTTTTCTTTTACAGTTTTATTTTTCAAGTAAGAAATACAGTATGAGCTATTAATTATATATTCACTTTTACTGTATTTTTGGTTTATTTATTTAATTTTATTGCCTCATGATCTGGATCAGACATTTATTATCATTATGTGTTTTATTGTTTTCAAATATTTTTGTTTTAAAAAAAAAATCTACATTTTATTTATTTCCTTTTTGTTTAATGCTTTTACTATGTTTTTTTTTATTCTCTTATCTTTTCTGCTTTTAATCTATTGTCATTTTAATTGTGAAAGCTGCTGTACCGATAAAGTAGACTTGATTTAAAGTAGACTTGATTCAAAGTAGACTTGATAAAGTAGACTTGTGCAATGAGGATGTTTGTTAGCATGTTTGTTTGTTAATTGAGGACATATGAAGCACACCTTTGTCCTGAATTTGTAGTTTAAAACACACTAGCTGCAGTACCGAGTGTGAAACATGATATCCGGTGAGTGGAAAGGGAACAGTTGGACGTGTGCTAACGCACTGATTTGTTAAGTCTCCTTGCTACGTTTGCTACCCTCTACACTATCAAGAGCAATTAAACATCTGCTGATGGTGTGGTGTTGTGAATTACGGTGCAGTTAGTACTGTTTACTTCCTGCTGAGCTACATTAAAACCATCCAATTAGAACAATAATAACAATTAACCACAATACTTCACCATAGTTGCACTCATGCTGTCTAGTTTAATCCCTGTTGGTATGAATAAGCTCCAAATTCAGCACATTTTTTTTTTTTTTTTTACAAATGTAGCTGTATGTCTGCTTCATATTTAGCTTGTACTCTTTTATTAACTCACAAGTTGGTGGAATGTGAAAGGACGTGGGAGCAGGAAAACGAATCACACTTCCTGTAGTGATTAGATAAATTTTATCCTGAAAATTCACTTTAAAATAATGACCCAATAGAAAACACAACGGCTGTGGCCTTATTTCTCATTTAAGGCATTGGGCAGACACCCTTATCCAGAGCGACTTACAATAGTAGAAATAAATAAATAAATAAATAAATAAATAAATAAATGTCAACTAATAAAAAACTAATACTGAAATGTTAACTATTAAAAAAATACTCATGCATCAATATTCCCTTTAAAATAGTATTAAAAAATAAATAAAATAAAAATCTAGCTAGCTGCCTAAGATTAGCTTTTCACCAACCATTGAAGGACAAGAACCCTCCAAAATCACTTCATGTTTGAGTTTGTTTGTTTATTTATTTATTTATTTATTTATTTATTTATTTTTGCTTCACCTCAGCAAACAAAATAAATAAAGTAAAAAATAAAAGTAAAAATAAAAAAAATAAAATAAAAGAAAGTCCATTGTGCCATTCAGGTTGTTAACCTGTAACAATTTATACATTCAAAATTATACCGAACTACAACGTTTACATGAACTATTAACTCCATTGCACTTAAGAAAATTTCATATAAAATGTCTGTTCTTGAAAAAGTCTCACATATTTCTGTCTGTCTAACGTCTGGATGTTAAAATACAGATGGTTTTTGGTCCGAGCTGCATTGCCCCACATTGCTCCAGATGGTGTACCCCCCCAACCCCCCAACCCCCAACCCCCAAAACCCCCCCAAACCCCCAAAATCGCAGCCTACATCATGTGTTTCCTTCATGTGTCATTAAATCTATCATATAGCATCCTGCAAAACTTTTCTGGGCAATTTATCAGCATCCACTAAATGTGGATGTCAAATTGTTAAAGTACGCCATTTTCTTTAGCAGGGTCACCTCAGAGTTGGATGATTTTGAAAACAAGTTGATTGGAGTGTTGATGTAATGTCGTCATTGGACTCTTTGGACTTTCCTGGGCCAAAATTCTGCCTTTAACTCACTTTGATATTTCAGTTTTGATAATCCATAAATATATTTCACCAAAAATGATACACAAAAGTTTTAATTGTCTAATCACTTAGCCAATCAATCACCAGGCCTATGTGCTATAACTTTATTTATTTTAGCATTTCATTTGAATTTTTTATAATGTCAGGAACTTCCTCCAGATTGCTGATCGTTTCTCCCCAGTTCCTCTTGGTTTTTGGGACATTTAACTCTTACACCACTGAATGATCTATCAAATTGGGTGTATATAAACATTACCCAGATTTTGCAGTGTAGTATAAAATGTCACAAAGGACCCAAGACGATTAAGAGTGCAAAAATTCAGAGAGATCAGGCAGATGCTCAGCAGCGTGACCCTTGCAAGGAAGAGCATTCATTCAGTGCTGGGGGTTTCGGGCGAATCCTTTTCATCACTGATTCTTCACGCTCATAGTAAGACAAAGTGTGTGTGTGTCTGTGCGTGTGTGTGTATGTGTGGATACTCTGTAGTTAGCTCATCATTTCCGAACATTTATAACAATCTATAAAAAGCACTGTAAAAGTGAACGCAGCAGTAATGTGTATGTTTAATGCAGCAGCTCTACTTAACTCAAGGCCTCATTGTCACCAACCTCATAAAGTCCATTTATGACCTAACATTGTAAACAGGCCGCTTCGTGTTTCATGAAAAAACACACACACGCAATGAGTATGGCAAAAAGAAAAAAAAATGGTGCATTTCGTCTAAAGAGAAAGCTTTTTTGGAACATGTTTTGAAAGATATATAATCATGGCACTGTTACAGCCTAGCTTTATTGTTGTGGCACACTTCTCCATTTTTTCTTTCTTTCTTTCTTTCTTTCTTTCTTTCTTTTTTTCCCCTTATAGTGGGGGGAAGGCTGAGTTTGAGGGGGTTTGGGGGAAAGTGAATGTGTGTGTGTGTGTGTGTGTGAGAGGGGTGGGGGTTAGTGTGTGTGTATGCGCTTTTGTATGTGCTTTTCAGAGCTGCAGTCTGAGCGCCAGAGTCGCAGACGGCGAGAGGGCGCGTAAGAGCGCACACACACTCTCCAAGGCGCCTCCCACAGACACACACGGGCGCGCGCGCGCACACACACACACACACTCTCACACACACACACACAGAAGGCACAGTTTCTCACTCTGGAAGAAAGTGTCCGTGTGTAGTATTAGCAGTCGGGGTTGCAGCGCTGCATCGCTGGGTCCTGATGTCTTCTCCGAGGAATAGTTAAGCGCTGAGGGGGAAAAAAACGGGACTTCCCGGTTTTACTTTTATTTATTTATTTATTTTATACAGTATCTGATCGATGCAGAACGGCTGCACGGGGACTTTACGCGAGGATTTAACATGCTCCGGGTTTAAGAGGAAGTAACACTACAGATCCACCGCAACTCTGTTGGAATTACGACTTTTTTTTTTTTTTGGAAAGATTCAAAATGGAACAGATGAAGACTCGCACCGGAGCCACAGCACTGATCCTCCTCGCGCTCCTGCATCTTGCGTTTTTGGTCACACCGGCGGCGGCGGTAACGCGCGATCCTCCCGGTAAGACTCTGAAGTACAAAGTTCTGGAGGAGCAGCGCGTTGGCACCGTGATCGGCAGGCTGCGGGAGGACGCGGCGGCAGCGCTGGCGCGTTTACCGAGCTCGGTGTCGCCGCGCTTTCGCGCTATGCACGCAGGCGGCAGCGCGCCCCTGATCGCCGTGCGCGAGGAGGACGGTGAGATCAGTGTGGGCTCGCGGATTGACCGAGAGGCGCTGTGCGGCAGCCACCCGAACTGCACGCTAGAATTTGATGTGGTCACTCTGCCCGCTGAGCACCTGCAACTCTTCCGTGTCCAGGTTGAGGTGCTTGATGTGAATGACCACCCGCCCCGGTTTGCCCGGTCAGTTGTGCCTGTGGAGATTTCAGAGAGCGCAGCCGTGGGAACGCGCCTGCCATTGGACGCCGCTTCAGACCCGGATGTGGGTGACAACGCGCTGCATGCATACTCACTGGAGCGAAATGGCTTCTTCCGCATTGATGTCCGCACTCGTACCGATGGTGCCCGTTACGCTGACCTGGTTGTTGTGCGAGAGCTGGACAGGGAGACCCAGTCGAGCTTCCAACTTCTCCTCAGTGCAGCTGACTCAGGCTCGCCGCCACGGTCTGGGTCCACACTTCTCAAAATCAATGTTCTGGACTCCAATGACAACAGCCCAGTGTTTGAACAGCAGGCCTATTCCGTCAGCCTTCCGGAAAACTCTCCACCTGGAACAGTGCTGGTGGATTTGAATGCCACAGACCCAGACGAAGGCACCAATGGCAAGATCATCTACTCTTTCAGCAGCCATGTGTCACTCAAGATTCTTGAGACATTCAAGATTGACCCTGAAAATGGACAAATCACTTTAATCATGAAGGTAGACTATGAGACTACCTCGTCCTACGAGCTTGATGTCCAAGCGCAGGACATGGGGCCTAACTCAATTCCGGGCCACTGCAAGATCATTGTTAAAGTGGTGGATGTAAATGACAATAAGCCAAAAATTAATATCAACCTGATGACGCAGGGGAAGGAGGAGGTGGCCTACATCTCAGAGGCAGCACCGGTGGACACCTTCATCGCATTGGTGCGTGTGGATGACAGTGACTCTGGTCTGAATGGAGAAGTGACGTGCAAACTGCATGGCCATGGCCACTTCCGGCTGCAGAAAACCTATGAGAACAACTACATGATCCTGACCAATGTGTCTCTAGACCGTGAGAAGCGTTCTGAATACAGCCTGACGGTGATCGCAGAAGACAGAGGTTCTCCTAGCCTCTCTACCATCAAACATTTCACAGTGCAAGTGCAGGATGAGAACGACAACCCACCTCGCTTTGAGAAGAGCCGCTATGAGATCTTCAAGTCTGAGAACAACTCACCTGGTGCATATCTCACCTCGGTGTCAGCCACTGATCCAGATCTGGGCACCAATGGTCAGGTGACCTACTCCATCCTGGAAAGCACAGTTCAGGGGAGCTCCATCTCCACCTATGTGACCATTGACCCGTCCAATGGAGCCGTGTATGCGCTGAGGAGCTTCGATCGTGAGGAAGTGGGACGCTTGGCGTTCACAGTTCAAGCACAGGATGGTGGAGGCGGGGCCTCACTCAGTGCCAATGCCACTGTCATCCTGACAGTTCTAGATGAGAATGACAATGCGCCAATCATTGTGGCACCAGCACTCAGCAACCACACAGCCGATGTGCCACTTTGGAGGCAGGCCGAACCTGGGCACTTGGTAACGGTCATCAAGACCACCGATCGGGATGCAGGAGCCAATGGAGAAGTGACGTGCTCCATTGTGGGAGGAAACGAAGAGGGGTTGTTCTTGATGGAGCCACGGAGGTGCGAGCTCAGGACCAATGGAAGTGTGGATTTGTTGGGACGGGAGAGTTTTGACCTAGCTGTGCTGGTTCAGGACCGCGGGGCGTCTACCCGCCTCTCCACTCGTGCCGTTCTTCATGTCCTGTTACGCGACCACCCCGAGAGTCACTTTATCCTACCTTCTGATTCTGGCAGCCAGGCCTCACTCGATCTCTCCATGATCATTATCATCTCCCTGGGCGCTATCTGTGGTGTGCTGCTGCTCGTCATGGTGTTGTTCGCAACGCGCTGCTCTCGAGACCAGAAGGACCCACGCCACTCATACAACTGCCGTGTGGCAGAGTCCACTTACCAGAACCACCCCAAGAAACCAGCCAGGCAGATCCACAAGGGTGATATCACACTGGTGCCCACTGTGAATGGAACACTGCCTGTGAGGGCACATCCACGCTCACCTTCAGGGTCTCCGGCACCTGACAGCAGGCACAGCCACCACAGCCGTCAGTCACTCAACAGCCTTGTCACCATCTCCTCCAATCATGTGCCAGAAAACTTCGCTTTGGAGCTTGCTCATGCCACACCACCTGTGGAGGTAAGAGACTGTGTGTGTGTGTGTGTGTGTGTATAATAAATAACTACTTGAATAACTCATCGCACATATACTAATGTATCTCTAACCTACATTCTAAAAAAGTAAGATTAACAATCTATGTATTTTGCTTTTAAACTGTTATATGTGTATTGAAACCTTATAATTTTTGTTGCTACGATTATACCATTGTACACTTTTATTTGTATGTGCATAGAGTATTTTCGTTTTTTTCCATCCATTAACCCATCCATAAGGCATGATCCCTTGTTCACTCCTCCCCCTGCTGTGTGTTGCATTGCTGTCTGGTCCACCATTACTCATTTTTCGTTTCCATATTTTTTGTTTGCCCCCTCCCCCCTTTTTTTTTCTTTTCTTCCTGTTCGGCTATAGCAAGTCTCACAGCTTCTGTCCATACTTCATCAGGGCCAGTACCAACCCAGACCGAGTTTCCGTGGCAACAAATACACTCGGAGCTACAGGTAACCAATCGCCTTTCAGCCCGTTGTGCTTAGAGAGTCTCCCCAGGTTCGAGGCTGGGCATTAGAGAGCTCAGAGCTCAGAGAACCTGGGGAAGTGAAAGTGCTCAACTCTAAATTGCTGCCTCCATCTTGTTGAACACGAAAGAGCATTTTTTTTTTTTCACATGCAGTCATCTGCTTCATATGAATCGATTTATTGTTTGCTGCTTTGTCATGGAGGCTGAAAAGAGTTAAATAAAAGTTCATAACCTTGCATTGCATTACATAACCTTTCGTAATAGTGACATGCATGCATCATTCCCTTGAATGGGATGCTTACAAAACAAGAAATCTGTATAAATCTGACTTATCGGTTTTCAGGTATGCACTGAATGAGATGGATAAGTTCAGTCTGAAGGACAGTGGCCGAGGGGACAGTGAGGCTGGAGACAGTGACTGTGAGATGGGAAGAGAGTCTCCGTTGCTGGGAGAGGGATTCGGTGAGGTCTTCACTCCTGATGGACAGCACCGACCACACCCAGGTAAAGAATGAGGAGATGTTCTTCCACCATTTAAATATCTCTTCCGCTCTTTAGTCCACTTTATCTGTTGGCAGACTTGTAAGACATTTAGTAGCAAAGACAGCAATTTCCACCTAGCATGATCTTCATTTCACATGGAGTCACACATTTTTATGGATATTTACCCCAGTTTCTCCCGATTCGGTCACAAGGCTTGGGAAGCTGGCCACAGCATCTTTTCGAACTGCTGCTCATGTTACAGGGCAGCTGAACACACTCAGAGGAGATGCTTACTGCCTTATTTCATGTACATGATTGCAAAGACAGCCACGATTGGCCAATTTTTTGGGATCATTGAGATTCAAACTCATGATCTCCTGACGACGGGGTGAGCGCTTTTCTTTCACACCCCATTTCTTTAATTACACTCTACAAACAACTTATTATTCTGATGTTTCATTGACAACTGGAATTTTTATCTTGTCAAAATAGGTGCCTGGATCTGAAACACAGTTATGGATGAACCTTAATTAGCAGGCTGATTTCGAGAATGAGTTTTGCGCCTTTGAAAAAGCTCCTTTTTTTCTGTAAATCTGCCTAGTTTAATCTTTGCTTCTCTCCTTTCATGTGAGTGGGACCCAAATCAATGCCTCACTGAGGTTTCGCAAATGCACCAGATTTTGTTTTTATTAGCTCTAAGATGTATTATAAATGGCCCTTTCAAAGCTAATGGGCCCATAATGAAGTCCCTGGGATGTGACGGGGCAACAGCGTGCATGTTTAATGAAGGTTATAATTTGCCATATTTGATTTGAATTATATATTCTTTAGAAGGGATGGTGAGGAAAGTGAGCAAGAGAGTGAAAGAGAAAGACAGAAAGAGAGACAGTCAGAGCGGGAGAGCTTTTATTCCATTGTTCGGCTGTAAACAGACTTATTTGAATGGTTAAGAGGCTGAATTAATTTGGTGTTCCAGGTTTTACGCATTTTGTGCTAGTGAGTGCACTCAGAGAATTAAATGGAGTTCAGAGGCGGCGGGAAAAACACGGTGCATTAGCTATTATCTGAATCATTTCATCTCTCAAAAAAAAAAAAGAGCCTCGCACAAAGGCGGCCATGTTCAAATGTGCCATACTTTTCATCAAAGGACCCTTAATCAGATTAACAAAATAGTTAGCAAAACAAGCTAACGTGAATTGTTTGCTTTCTCTTTGTGGTGTGTTTAGCGATGAAGCTGTGCACGGAAGAGTGCCGCGTCCTGGGCCATTCCGATCAGTGCTGGATGCCCCCACTGAACTCACAGGCTACATCCGATTACCGAAGCAACCTTTACATTCCAGGTGAGGATCCTCAGCAGGCTCCCGCCCCTGAAACTACCCAATCAGGAGAGTCCACCCTGAGGAAGAAAAGCTTCTCTACTTTCGGTAAAGAAAGTGAGGAAGAGGAAGGGCAAGAGGGCGAAGCAGAGAAAGGAGAGGACATTTGCGGGACCACATCTCTTCTCTCGGAGATGAACAGTGTTTTCCAGAGGCTCCTCCCCTCATCACTGGATGCCTACACTGAGACCAATGAGACGGAGAGAGTGCCTGTGGGGGCGGGGTCACTTGAACGGAGGAAGGGTCACCTGCCAGGTAAAGCGAACGCCGCCTCGGCCTATCAGCATGGCGTGGCAGCCTGGGCCGCCAACACGCATTTCCAGAACCCAGGTCACGGCCACGCGCCCGCCAGTCACATGTCTACCTCACTGGCGGCTCCGCCTCTGGCTGCACCTCTATCCATGTCAGCTTCCTGTTCAAAATGGCTGCCGGCAATGGAGGAGATTCCAGAAAACCACGAAGAGGATGAGCTGGAGTCGGTGCTGCACGGCAAACGTTGCGAGAGCCGCAGCGAGATCATGGACGCCAGCGAGCTTGTCGCAGAGATTAACAAACTTCTACAGGACGTGCGGCAAAGCTAGAAACAGATACCGCTGAACATAAACACGCAATGCGCGAAAAGTGGTATTTAAAACAAACAAAAAAAATCAGAGACCTGCAATTGTCCATAAAGTTGCATTTCTGACCGTCACGTGTTTTGTGAATGCTAATTATCCAAATGATGTATGGATTTCCTTGTTTGTTTGTTTTTTTGGGACACAGTGTACACAATGTGAGTGTATTTATCTTTGTATTTCAAAAATACAATTTGTAGTCTTTATATTTATAAAAAAAAATGCCATGTACATAAACGTAAGCAATCAGATTTTTATTTTTATATTTTGAACGCATGTTGAGAAAATAATCAAGGCTGACATGCCGATGTAAATAGTCATATTTATGAAAAAAAACCCCACATTTTTATGTTATTGTTACATATATAATATAAGTATATTGAGATTATTGTGTTATGGGGAGGGGAGCATGTTGGGGTTTCGTATTTATAATGGTGTATTCTTGATGTATTGTGTCAAGCTCGGTTTATGTTAAAATAAAAAGAAGTTGGACCTGTTATGGAATATTCCTCCCCTCTACATGGGTGACTTCTGATCTGCATGTATGTGTGAGAGGATGAATATAGGTGTGTGTGTGTGTGTGAGTGTGAGTATTATTGCAGTTATAAGCTAATGTAGTATAATGAACACACAAACACATGTCTATATCAATATATTTTTGAAAATGAACCTCTCTGCTGCCTTTAGAACCATCTTCACCTTCGCTCTTATCGCCCCCTGCTGGGCATTACTGGGTAGTGTCTTGGAAAGTTTCCCATTTTCAGAGAAAAAAAAGGTGAAAAACAAAGAGAAATCATGAAACCTGAAGCATAGACACAAAATATAGAGGATAATATTGTGAAATAGACAGGGAAATTCTATTTATATGTATAGAAGGAAAATGAGACATTTTAGATATTTTTTTCTCTAGTAAACAATGTTGATTTGATATCTGAAATATGTCAGATCAGAGCCCCCCTAGAGGCCAGAAAGCTTAATAACACTGTCAAAAAAAAAAAAAAAAAAAAACATCCTGGTTTTTCCACAGAGCCTGAAGCAAGTGTTAAATTTATGTTCCAGTTATAGGAAATCTACTTTTAAACATCTGAACTCATGCTCGCATTATGTTGCTCATCTTTAATGCTATGAAGACAAAGCTTCACAGTTATTGAATCTTTAGAGATCAAGTGAAGCTACAGATATTGAGCTAACTAGCAAAACACAGTTTGTGGACCATTTATAAATCTTTAAAAGCACGTTTGTCTTGCCAGCTGATAGATTTCTCACTCTGTTGGTATGTATATAGATCTGGGGCTGGATATTAAACAAACTCTTAAATCTAAAAGCACGTCCTAAACCTGCAATAGCTTACGGCTAACATAGGGGTAAATCTAGAAAACTCCTATATCACGATCAATACAAAATGGCTGCCGCCGCTGCTGGTGGTGTTTGATCAATGTTGATCAAACAGCATGATTAAGTCTGTGTGCTTTTAAAATTTTTAACGGCCACAAGCTTTTAAAAATGTATCTTCTAGTTTATGTGTGAATGACTGGAGTGATTGTTGAGCTAGCGAGAGATCCAGTCAGCTCACATGCTAATGCTAGCTCACTAATGGTTTTAACTCTCTGCTGCGTAAACTTTATCTTTCCTCTAAGTTTAGGAATTCCTTCGAAGTTCCTGTTAGCTGGTTTGGAAGTAGGATTTAAGAATGTTTTAGTGTCGATTAGGAGAACTTATCGAGGTGCTATAATCATTTGTTTATATCGTGTACTTTTTTCTTGTGTTTTTTTTTTTTTTTCAACTTTTAAACACTGGAGCAAAACATTAATAAGACGTTCCAGTTATTTACACTGTTCTTTTGTAAAACAGCTTTTTTTTTTAATTTGCTGCAAAAACAAGTATTTTTTTTTTTATTGTGTAGTCACTGCTCTTCCCTTTCCTCAAAAGATGTAGAAAAGATTTTCTGACTAAAATCTAACCAGCTTTAGAATGACTTTTTTTTTTCTTAAAGTCTGTATTTTTCACGTTTTAATCAACAATCATCGTGCTACAAATCCGTTTGACAGGGTTGAGACAAAAATCAATGTCAAAAGATGTCTGATTATGAAAATAACATTTCTTGTGAAAATATTTCTGCTATTCAGCGTGCAGCCTTGACACGCACCCTTGAATTGAAAAACAGGGAAAAATAAACACTCACCCACACGTGTATGTGCACGCGCGCACACACACACACGTACGCGTGTGCAGTCTTGTCACTCTTTTGGACATATTAACTGATAAACATCTGCACTAAAGAGCATACTGTATGGACAAAAAGTTCAAATCACACACACACACACACACACACTGACTAACAGCTGGACTGTGCTGACACAAATGTTCCCTGATAAAGCATTATAGACATACAAGTAGATGTGCACTCTGTGTGTGTGTGTGTGTGTTATCTTGTGTGGGGGGGACAAGTTTATGTTTTGTCATTCCTTTTTCTTATGATGTTTTCTTTTTGTTTTATGTCTCATTTCTTTTCTTTTCTTGCCTTTTCTTGTTTTCTTTTTTTTTGTTTCCTTGATGTCTTTGTTTTCTTCTTATTTCCATTTATTTTTCTTTTTTCTATATTTATTCATTTTTTATTTATTTATTTATTTTCATTTGTTTTGTTTTGATTTTTGTTTTGTTTCTTTATTCTTTTTAAACCTTTTATTCTGTTAATTTTTATTTATTTTCTTCCAAAAGAAGCAGCTTTTATCTGAAAAGAGCTAAAATAAAATAAATTGCCTTCAGTAAAAACCTAAAATATTGCATTTATCTTCAATTCTCATTTACTTCCGTAGCCAATAATACTAAATACTGGCACACACACACACACACACACACACACACACACACACTTCATTATGGAAAACAGATGAATCAGGCGTCTTCATTCTGTTGGGCGAGTCAGAAAGTCGACATAATTACACCAATTAAACGACCTAGAAAAGCCAGTGTGTGACATGAGCCTGATTACGTGTGTGTGTGTGTGTGAGACTGGTAATCATGACTCTATTCTCTCTGTGTCGCTGCTGCTTAGAACATTGTGAAAGATGTTAATGTTGTTTGTTAATTACTAAAATGAGCTTTAGGCCAAATAAGCACCTTCACTGTGGCCTGAACAGAGAAACCTGACTGGTAGAAAGCCGTAACTGCGTGATTAGAAGTGCTGTACGATGTCAAATGCATATTAATCCGCCTCATTATACACGTCTGACGAGGCTGCGTGGTAACGCTGCTCTCTCGAGTGGGACAGGTTGAGAGGATTCCCAAACGTTCCGCTGTTTCCGAGGTCACCTGTGTTTAAGAGTGGCACTGGAGCCACACCGAGGCTCGGAAGCCATCATTACGCTCTACTGTATGACTGTTCCCGTGATTAATAACACCATTAGCAGCGAGTGTGCTGATGGGAGCAGCTGGTCACACTGATAGGAGGAAATGTACAGTGACAGTGATGATGACAGTGCGGGAAGATTAAACACAGCAATAACACACTAATCATAACCATCAGCAACGTCGCATGCGATGGCGAGCGGTTTCCCAGGTGGAAAGATTCGTGGCTTGTACCACAGAACCGTTGAATTCTTGAATCTGATTGGTCAGAAGGTGTGCATTATTTTTGCATAACCTGCTGTAAGTTTGCATGACTGCCTGCGGGGGCAGTCGTGGCCTAATGGTTCCAGAGTCTGACTTGTAACCCGAAGGTGAACCTGAAGGTTGTGGGTTCAAGTCTCAGGTCTGGCAGGGATTGTAGGTGGGTGGAGTGAATGACCAGCGCTCTCCTCCACCCTCAATACCACGACTGAGGTGAGACCCTTGAGCAAGGCACCGAACCCCCAACTGCTCACCGTGTTCACTACTGTGTGTGTGTTCACTACTGTGTGTGTGTGTGCGCACTTGGATGGGTTAAATGCAGAGCACAAATTCCGAGTATGGGTCACCACACGACACATCACGCCACTGCAATCACTGCACTGCACTGTAACATGAAGGACAAAATTATATTAATGTACTAGTTATAATAAGTTATTGTTTCCATAGTAACAGCTCATTCACAGGATCTAAGACTAATAATAAACAGATTTTAAAAAATGCTTAACAAAGAACAGCATATAATTGTTGATGTGGTAGACTTGTTAGGAGACATTTGTGTAACATTTATGGAAGGAGATTTGGGTGCCCTGCTTTGAGTGCGCAGCAAGGAGCCGTTTTCTAACAGGAACTAACTTGTCTCACGGACATTCCACAACATTAAATCTAACTGTAAACCATTAAAAACGTATGTCATGTTGTTCATTAATGAATGAGACATTGGTATCATTGCAAATCGCTGTGACATAAGTGGAATTACACACTCTAGACCGTGTAATTATACGAAAATAATACACTTCAGGTCACTTTGGGCCGTATCACACCACCCTGGCCTTATTATTTTCATATACCAGCACAATCCAAAATGAATTAGTTAGTTATTATTCCTTGTGTCACTCCCTGTCAAATCCAAGACAAGGCCTAGCTGAGATCAAATCAAGTTTTATTTCCCTCATTGTGCCAATGATTAAGTTGTTTTCTAGAAAAAGGAATTACTTGTCAAACTTTGTGCATGTCAAAAGAGAAGAAAAGAAAACACAAACATTTATTTATTTATTTATTTATTTATTTATTTATGTATTTACAAAACTCTCATTCAGGACCGAGACCGTATTTAATGAGACCAATGTCCAAGACTGAGACAAGTCCCAGTAGAAATGCCAATAAATCCAAGAAAAGTCCAAGTCTATACAGAAAACGTCTCAAGAATGGACTGAAGTCTGACAGCCCTAGGGCTTTGTTAAAGCAGGTGACATTAAATTTTATTACCCAGAGCTGCATAATAAGACAGTTAATAGAGAAATTGCTTGAATATCACAAAAAATTAATAAACAAACCTTATGAAAAGGATTATTCTCAGACTTCAAAATGCTCCCGGATTTCTCCTTCATCCATCCATCCATTGAGCTAGCTAGCTATTTATTTATCTATTTGCCTTATCTAACTAGTTATTTACACTATATGGCCAAACATATGTGGACACCTGACCACACGCCCATATGAGGTTCCTCCCCAAACTTGCCACAAAGTTGGAAGCTTGTAGAAATTATAGTCTTACAGTACATTACTACAAATAAGCGCACATTCCAATCCAGAGAATTCTGGGTAACTTTCTTATCTAAAGACTAAATCTTATCCTAAATCAAACCATGGCTCTTGTTTGCTCATAAAGCAAACATCACATTTATTTGTTACACATGAAATAAAGAAATATAGCACATAGGTTTTTATATTTACACATTTAATGTTGCATTTATGAGTCATGATGCACTACACACTCACCAACTCTACCATGAGCGGACTGGGATTGTGCATCACGCAGCAGCTTATCAAAGTCAGGGGAAAAAAACACACATCTCATCTCAGTTGTTACATCAAACTTACTTTGATTTGATGCACAAAAGCACACTGAACCTTGCGTCACACAAATAAGTGCAAATACTTGGGTTAGTAGGTTTAGTCTTGTTCATGGTATTACATTTTACATAATCATTTCATGAGCCTAAAGCCCATTTTATACCAAAAGCATGTTAGTACGTTCACAGAGTTTGGATTTTAACCGATGCCCGAGTGTATGCTGTTCCAGGCTGCTGCTACAGACTAAAATATTGCCCATTTGCTGTTTAGATTATGGAAACACACTGCAAAATATAGCATGACTGGTCACGGTGATGCTGTGGTCTGGGGTGAAATGGGTTTAAGAAGTGCTCGGAAATGAATGAATGAAATTTTTAATAATAATTATACTCTGAAAGTTTTAAATATTATCTTCAAGTGTTTTTATCAAGTGTTTATGCACATGAATAACGGTTGGTAAAAATCTCCTGTGACCCCATTTGCATCTTTCATATTTATATACCTTAAACCTATAACCTTAAATTACATATTTACCTATGACTATTACAAAGCGCTGACACTGGAGACTCCTTCCATAAATGATAAATAAACATCTCCTCACTAAAAACTTAACCATATCAGCAACATATCAACAATTACATGTTTCTAATACAAGTGTTTTTACAAGCACAAGTTAATGTAAACCTGTCATTTGCAAAATGCACTAATATCACAGCTGCTGTTATAGAAAATTAATCATCACCCCATCTGACCAATCAGCTTCAAGAATTCAACAGATAGGTTGCACCCTGGATGTGTATATGAGCTGTGATGGCTCCTCGACCACCAGATGGCAGTATTTCTACACGTGTGTCCTCCTTGCATTTTCCAATTCATTCATATACACATAAAATCAGCTCCCCTGTTGGCTTAGCTATTCATGAGCAGACAGACTAAAAGCGTGTAGGGCTGCTGAGGAAGGAGAGAAAAGGAGAATAAGAAGGGCTGGAAATGTTCTCGGTGCTGTGAAAGCTGAATGGTTTAATCCCAGCCCCCATCGTCTGAATGGCAAAATCAGCATACGACGTGAATCGTATGAAAATCGGAAAATTAAGGCACGCTTTGAATGAATGCGTCTTTTCCCATTGTAGGTATTTCTATAATGTTATAAATCTCTCTTTTTACGTGGAGGAGGTGGAGAGATGAAACTGGGTCTAATTAGAGAGAGAGAGAGAGAGAGAGAAAGAGAGAGGGAGGATTAGATGCTAATGCAAGCTTTTCTCAAGTTAGTACAACTTCCTGTACAGAGCAAGATGCATGAAAATGATCGAGAGAATCAACATGTTTGTGTACTTTTTCCATGTGTTTCCATGCAAGTCTTTTCTCGAATGCTGGTTGCCAAGGCTGCGTTTCCAAGGCTGCGATGTTGTACACTGAACTATACCACGGGCAGCGAAAATATAAGAGTGGCCGAGAGATGGGTTAAACAGTTTAACCTCAAAAGCAGTGCTGTACTAATCATCGCTTAAAGACTGTAAACTCCATTTCCGCTCACAGTTTTTAGTCTCAGTGGGATGTAGACACACTGATGCGTAAATATCAATCCTGTTTAGACTGTTCTGATTGGTCAGAAGGTGTTGATTCATTTTCCATAACAGCAGTGTGGCTACAAGGTTTTATATTAATACAAGAGTGTCAAACTCATTTTAGGTAACAGGCCACATAAAAAAAAGAAACATTTAGTAGAATAATAACACATCAACAAGTCCTCTTCAGTGTGTTTGGTTATCACTGCTTTGCATAAGTACTTCCCACATTTCGTTGGACTGAACTGGGATTTTATGTCATGAGTCAACACAAAATAACCCATTTTATTGAAGTGTGAGGGAAAATCTACATAGTTCACAAAATTATTTACAAATAAAAAATCTAAAATGTGTGATTGTATAAGTATTCACTTCCTGTGTGGCTGAGAAACACCTAGAAATACTTCTTTTCAAAAAAGTCATTGTTATAGCATCAAAGTTTTAGCTTGCTAATGAATATCTTACTTCTATGAGTTTATTTCTCTGTTTTACACCCTAGTGAAATTACAAATACTAGCTAGTGGACTAACAGAGACTAACTAGTGGAATAACAGAGAGTAGGTAGTGGAATAACAGAGACTAGCTATTGGAATAACAGAGATTAGCTAGTGGAATAACAGAGACTAGCTAGTGAAATAACAGAGACTAACTAGTGGAATAACAGAGTAGCTAGTGGAATAACACAGATTAGCTAGTGGAATAACAGAGATTAGCTAGTGGAATAACAGAGATTAGCTAGTGGAATAGCAGAAACTAGGTAGTGGAATAGCAGAGACTAAGTAGTGGACTAACAGAGACTAACTAGTGGAATAACAGAGAGTAGCTAGTGGAATAACAGAGAGTAGCTAGTGGAATAACAGAGAGTAGCTAATGGAATAACAGAGATTAGCTAGTGGACTAACAAAGATTAGCTAGTGGAATAACAGAGAGTAGCTAGTGGAATAACATAGACTAGCTAGTGAAATAACAGAGACTAACTAGTGGAATAACAGAGAGTAGCTACTGGAATAGCAGAGATTAGCTAGTGGAATAACACAGATTAGCTAGTGGAATAGCAGAGACTAGGTAGTGGACTAACAGAGATTAACTAGTGGAATAACAGAGAGTAGCTAGTGGAATTACAGAGACTAACTAGTGGAATAACAGAGAGTAGCTAGTGGAATAACAGAGAGTAGCTAGTGGAATAGCAGAGACTAGGTAGTGGAATAGCAGGGACTAAGTAGTGGACTAACAGAGGCTAACTAGTGGAATAACAGAGGCTATCTAGTCAAATAACAGAGAGTAGCTAGTGGAATTACAGAGACTAACTAGTGGAATAACAGAGAGTAGCTAGTGGAATAACAGAGAGTAGCTAGTGGAATAACAGAGATTAGCTCTTTGTTCAAAATTTTCATTCAAATTACAAGAAGATTTTATATTAGAATACAGGTTATAAATTCATTTGCTGGGCCGAACTAGAACCGGTTTATCACGCCGGTCTAACCCCGTACGTTTGTCACCTCTTTTCTAATACATTGTCAAGTTCTCTTCATTTTCCCCTCACATCTTCTACACATCTTTTGCTTTCCTTTAAATTGACTTTACTTAAACTTTTCAACCCTTTGCAACTCAGTTTGAAGATCTGATACGATACAAAATATAACACAATACAACACAAAATACAGTGTCAGATATGGGACGATATGGATATTGCACAGCACACTTGTGTAAACTGTCAGTGTTGTTAACATTCATCATATTTAAATGAAGACTTCAATAATTAATCACCCATTTATTAATATTTGAACTCATTTAATACGGCTATTCCTCTGCCCTACTTATGTACAGGTCAAAGGGTCAGAGGTCATGGGGCAGGCCAGCAGCATGTCAATGCTCGCTCGATGTTAGAGCCACGTTTGATTAGCTTTTCTCTTCCGCCTCCGTGATTTTAAAGGATTTGATATTCCACAGGCTGCTGTGACCAGGTCAGGCTCAGCTGGTCGATGTCATTCTGCAGCAGTGTGTGTGTGTGTGTGTGTGTGTGTGTACTTGTGTTGGACACTGGCCCAAAGCCCCTCACATGACCTGGTACCTACGGAGTGACCACACAACCTCTGACTCCAAACATTCCTCCTCTCCTCTGTCATGTTTTAGATATTTTAGCAGTGAAGTTGAAGCTCAGGTAGGAGAGCTGTTCTTCCATTTACACAGAATTGAACATCACAGAACCAACCAGACTGAGTTGCTGTCAATCAAAGACATACTGATTCACTGTGACTCCTGACCAAGAGCTGAAAAAACCCCCCAAAAAAAACAGTTCTTTGGACTTCTGAATGAGACCAACAGCCAAAAGATTTTAAAAAGCATCTAAATTGTCACTTTCTATGTTGTAGGTTTGTAATGCAAAGACACTATCTGTATCTGTATCTGTTTAGTGCTCCAAATATTCGTATCTGTATTCTGATTTAAACCTGAAGTAGGCGTGGCCTAAACTGGAAAAGATGTATTCCTTTTGTTATTTAAATAGATACTGTTTTTTTTTAAAAAAAAAACCCTATTGTGCAGTCAGTATTTTTCTTTATTTACATTCTTTAAGAAATTTAGTTGGTTCTATTTCCCGAAGCTAGTTATTATAACAAAACTAGTAGCTTAATTTAAACCACCATGACCCTGACCAGGCAGATACTAAGGATGAATGAATGAATGCTTTAAATGTGTCGTTGTGAATGCATCGTTCGTGTTCACAATTGTAATTATAGATGGAGCTATATAGAACAAATTCATGTTGGATTTACAATGAAAAGAAGAAAATGTCATGCATTCATGTGGTTTCATAGGAAAAAAAAAAAAAATTTATTAAGAAGCACCAATATCTGAGGTTTCTCCCTTTTGGAGGGATGGCCCATCTGGTAAAGCCAAGCATGCTTCCTAGAGGCTGACTACAGTGTATGTACTCTCTATAGATACTGGAAAAAGTGGTTCTAAAGTGAAAGTGAATTCACAACATTTAGCACATACCGTAATGTGGAGTGAATCATAGAAGTGTTTTGTTGTCTCCAAAAACTTATCCTTATGCTAGTTCAATAGTTCAGGGACTAAGAATACCACTGAGCTAACACTCTGGTACAGCGAAGGTACTACAGCAAGAAAACACAAGTCAAGGTTTTTTTTTTTTTTGGTTTTTTTTTCAGGAAGGCAAGATGCCATGCAGGAAATAAATATGAAATATTTGACAACAACAACAACAACAAAAAACCAATCCAAAGTCCAACAATAGCATATAGTCTAAAACCCAGACACAAAACCAGACTTTGTCAGAGCTTTTTTGGACTTTTTCATAAACCTTCCCACTATTTATGTGGGGTTTTACTGCCATTTTTACATATCTTAACTGTCGAGTTGAGTTACGCATGAGCGGTGAGGATTTAATACTGAAATTGTGCAGACCTCAGAAGTAATTACAAAATTTTGTTCTATTCAGATAGTTATGCAAAGGTTTGCTGAAAACAGACTCTCAGATATGCACAAATCGAACTTGAAGTCAAGCAAGGAGCATTAGAGAGCTGAAAGAATAGAAAATAGAAAATTAATCTGCACCAATCAGAATTGAGAATTCAGCAGTGCTGTGGTATAACATGCAGCATACATTGTCATTAGACATACATCAATTAAAAAAAAATCAATTATCAAGCAGGTAGATGGCACCATGGCATGCACATTCTCTGTTTACATCCACCATGGAGCTTCAGATGTAAAATTGTCACAGTTTGAGGAAAATGAATTGAAGCTGGTGTGAATGATGTTGTTGTAATATGAAAATTACAGTGTACCCCAGTCTCTGTCTAGAATTGTCGTCTAAAACATACATTAACTTCTCTCCATGGCGCTAGATGCAAAACAACATTCGAGCAGCGTGTGGGTGTTTGAGCCATTACACACAGCAGATTCGTTTCTGCTCTCGCGCCGTTCCTCACATCGAGCCCCTGCTGTCTGCGGAGAAGGAAGAGGGAGCGGTGGCACCACGGATTTTAAAGACGTTAAGATGATTTTCAAGCAAACACAGAATAACACCAAGGGCATGCTTGAGTTTCGAGAGAACCTGCACGGAGCTGAGAAGATCCTGGGGTTATCTCTAGTGCGTTGTCTTATTGAGGGAAAAATATGTTCAAAAAGACAGCCCTCTTTAAGATGGCCCTGTTTCGGCTCTTGCACGGCTTCTCTGCATTCTTGTGGCCTAAGGAGTCTGAGTATCTGCTTGTTGAAAATGTTAAAGGATGCTGTCAGATAGATAAAAGTGAAACCTCAAATTGCCGTAGCGCCTTTCAGCAAACGGACCTTTGGTAAACGGACTGGTGAAGACTTTTGAAACATGCCTCCAGCTTTCAGGCTGGTTTTGTTTGCCAAGAATCACTACAAAGCAGAAGAATATTGAATTTCGAAGTTTGCCTTTTCTCTCTGTTCATTGTGTTTGGTATTTAAGCTTGACAAAGTCTTGGTAGTGAATCATATTAGTGATCGCTGATGCAAGGAAAAAAAAAAAAACACTTGAGAGTGTGCTAATGAAAATAATCAACAATATAGTAGTGTGATATGAAGTAGAGTTATTGTTATCACTCCAAAGTTGATTATTTTCTTGATGTCCCAAGGTGTCAATAAAATAATTCCCAAAACCAGCCCAAACACAATACTCAAACTATACAATGCATTTAAATTCTACAGCTTTATATTCTAACATCAGTAACTATCATTGACAAATACACTGTAGTAAGCTATTTAAAGTAATATTATGCATTTGGGAGAGTATTGAGGATCAACGTGCATAAGCTTAATTAACAAAAATGCAATCCAACATTCAATGTCAAAAATCAGGCAAGATTCAAAACATATAACTTCATTCAACACAACAAGGCCAAAAATCCAAAGAATAATCCAACCACATGCAAAGGTCAAGAAATAAGGCTTTTACACAATTTGCACACACTAAGTAGTTGGCAAGACTTCGCACAGAGTTTTGGCAGGGATGTGCTTACGTACATGTGCTAGCCCAGGAAATTAGCAGCAAGTTAGTGAGTGTGCAAGAAGAGTACTTAGTATTCTGGGGACCTCTGCTGGCATGGAGGTGTCATGCCCAGGGTGCATGTTACTGTAACAAACAGTTAAAAAATATATGGAAATTGCCCCGCACGTTCTTTCCATGGTGTATGGGGCAGTACAAAAAGTATCCATTGCTTCACACTTCATTTGTTCAGCAATTATATTATCCATAACCATGACCATTCTATGATAATAGATTTCTCAGTATGACCAGGGATCATTACCTGGTGGATTGTGGTCCAGCAGACCGAACCAAGAACTTGAAATACTGTAGCAGAGTATGTTGTCGAACCATTGTGGCGTCTGTACTATGTAGATCCTCTGTTGCATTTTTTTTCAATCACATGTATTTATTTAAATTATTTAGCTGAAGGCAACTCATCAGACCAGAGACAAGCTACAGGGATAGATGCATTAGCTCAGAAAGCTAATGATTTCACATTGTCCATTCGTCTTTAAACATAAAGATGTAGCTTATGTGTTTACTCCCTCTTCATCAAATTCAAAACTTCAGGACTCAACACACTAGTCAGAAGTGCTAGCATGAAGTGCTACTACAAAACAAAACAGAACCACTCAGAATTGTGTTATTTACATATAGCCATGAACAAATCATTATTGACGAAGCATTAAAAAGCGACTGGTTATTCGGCTATCTTATCCGGATCTATGAGAAGTTTTTATTCATGTCAAAAAGTTATATAGTTAATGAAAGAGCTAGAGAACATGAGAGAGAGAGAGAGAGAGAGAGAAACCCACCCAGGCAGAATGAGACAGGAGAAGCGGAGCTAAAGTGAGACTAAAGTGAGCCATCGTGGGTCACACCATCAATCCACGGCATTTGTTTTGACAGCCCCGAACAGACATACACACACACATACACACAAACACACACACACACACACCTACACACAGGGGCATGTACGATCTTAGTGCTTTATTTATTCATAGATTTTAGCAAACGGGATGAAGCTCCCTTGAGAGGCAGAATCTCATTTTCTAAGCTCTCCAGAATATCTGCATCCTGAATATCTGCCGTGCTGTTACCCAGAAACAGGTTCTGAACCCCTGGAGTCCTGCGTTTTAGTAACATGCTCGGGGACAGAGGGAAGCTTTAATATAATGCGATTTATATTCATGAAAGCAATGTTTCATCCGGAGCGATTGTATTTTGCTAAGAAAAGCGTGTGTGTTACTCATACTCTCAGCTAACTCGGTATATAAATAACAGTATATATCGGATAAATATGGATCTCGTGAGTGGCACTCAGGGTTAAAGCCGAGTGTGCACGGGGTGTGTGGCAGGGATCAAATGCTAATTGCACCATCTGCTGTTAGCAATGCAGCGTCCGGGGTGATACCAAAGGCCGAGTCTCAGGGGGATGAACGGGACACCCGGGTTCGATTTCATTCCTTCATCGAGCAACAGGAGGTGTCGTGTTTTGTTTTGTTTTTTTTAAGAAAAGAAAGTGCTCAAGAAGCCTCGCATTATGTTTACGATAAAAAAGCATTCCATGTTTTGTTTTTGTTTTTTTTCTGTGAGGCTGCAGTGCCATAGAAGCTCCTTCGTCAAAGAATGTAAAGTTAGCAGTTAGCATATTTAACCTGATACTTGGCACAGGATGTACAGCACATTGGCAGGTGTGCTACTGGTGTGCCTAGTGGCAGGTCTTCTACGAGTATTAAATGACCTGCTTAGTAACATTACACTATTGTGCCAGGCTGCCAGTTTAACGTAAATTAGCTAGAAAATGAAGGTTGTGGTGATTAGCACAACTGTAGAAAGAAAGAAAGAATATGACAACAATACATTCTAACATTTCTAGGTGTTACATAAGGAATAGAACACTTGAGGGTGTGCTGTTAAAGGAAAATAATCAGAGACAGAGTAGTGATGCGTTCTGACGTGAAGAAGAGTTCGTGTTAGCACCCTGTTATTGCCCAAATCTGAAACGTTTTATTTCTTACATTAAACAGCAGTTTGCTAATGACTGCAATTTTTTTTTATTTATTGAACATGTCATACTTTTTATCTGTTTATAGTTACATTTAATTTATCACTTACTGTACATTATAGCAGCTATAAACAGTCATTCCCTCACCAGCCTCTCTTTTATTCTGTCTTGACATTAATAAGCCTCTGGTCATGTTAGCACATGAGCTTAAATCATGTCTGCCTTAATGATGTCAGGAACCTTAAAGTTGCCTCTGACTGTTATAAAGCACTGACACTGGAGACTCCTTACATAAGTGCTATATAATAACCTAGTGGGAGGAAGTCTACTTCCTCCCGGTGCAAGGTTCCTCCCTCCTTCCTTCCAAGCTGCATTCTACCTCTTTAGGAGCTTTCCTGACTCCTTCTTTTCTTCTTTTTACCTGTTCTCTATGTCCTTTCTCTGAAATGTCCCACCTATTCCCTGTGTCATTCTTCATATCTGCTCTCTACTTCCCCCTGTTAAAGCTTCCTGCCTCGTTTTTGTTTCCTTCTTCCTACTTTCTTTGTGGAGATTTCTTGCTCCCTTCCGAATTAATAATTGCTCTCAACCTCCTTAATTTCCTGTTCTCCACTTCCTCTGAAAGTCTGCTTCCTCCTTCCTGCTTCCTACCTTCTTTATTTTTCCTCACGTGAATGTTTCTTGCCTTTTCTTCCTGTTTCCCTCCTAACTACTTTCTACTTGCAGAGACTTACTGTTTCCTAACTGCCCTGAACCTCGTTACAAGGTTTCCTGCCTCCTTTCTTCATCTTATCTGCTGTTTATTTCCTTCCTGTGAGTGTTTCCTGTCCCCTTCCTGCCTCCATCTTCCTACCTGCTCTTTATTTCCTTTCTGTGAAGGTTTCCTGCCTCTTTCCTGCTTGATTCATACTCCTTTCGTCTTGTGAAAATGTCTTTCTTCCTTTCTTCTTCCTACCTGCTCGCTACTTCCTCCCTGTGAAACTTCCTTGCCTCTTTGCTTTCTTTCTTCCTCCTACCTGCTCTTACTGCGTGTGCCTTCCTGATTTGACATAATGTACCAGTCACCTCAGAAAGACTGGCCTTTATTTAGGGAGAGAAAGTCTTGGGGTCTCGGTAAGGTCACAATTCCTATCTAATTAAAGAACATCTTCCTAAAGTCGCACTGTTCCAGATAACACGGAGAGAAAATTAAATTTGCTCTCCTGCCTCAGCGCAACTCCTTCTAGCATGCAGGAAAGAGCATTCAAATGAAGCGTGAGCGGAAAACGCTAGATGTGCTGCTTTTGTGCGTGTTCCCTCTCCACAAAGCCATATTTCTGCACGTATGACAGCGTGAACATCGGACAAATTAAAGCAGCTCTCTCAGTATAACAGCCATAACTCATCAGACGACATTACAGGCGTTCGCTCAAATGCTTAGCAAGCAGGGAAGAAGGAGAGAGAGAGGGAATTGAGAGAGTGCAGAGGAAGAATAAGCAGAAAGAGGTTCATCTCCTAAAGGCAAACCTATTTAATATTAAAGTTCATTCATACGGTTTTATATGAGGCTTGTGAGACGGCACATTAATCTTGCATGCTTTCAGGAATATGAGGGATGATTTCTGCGCTCTCGCAGACGATAAGTGTAATGGGCAATGCTCAACCCACTGCAGGAGGGAGCCTGAAATCGAGCCGGCGAGAAGAGAGAGGGAATTTCTTTTTTATCTTCTTCCACAACTCTTCGTACTGAGCCACTTCATCAACCGGATAAGCGTGATACATGGAAACAAGCACATGCCCACACTTAAAGCTAATGGATTAAAGACTCCTTAGGTTAAACATTAAAACAGGTTCATTGTTTTTCATCTTCCAGAGACTTACCACGCGAGACTATTTTGTTCTGTCCATCATCATGTCTTTTTCACTTTTGATGTTAAAGGTAATTCAATATTAAACGTTTGCCTTAAGGATGTCTCGGATTTAAGGGATGTGTCTTTCTCATCACTTATTTGTTATATTGAAAGCAGACATAATATGATTTAGAGCCATTTCAGCGCCATGGAATATAAAAGTATGGATGAATGTTAGTTTTCTAGCTACGTGTGTGACACAGAGCTGCGATTTCAACAATAAACAACAAAGAAACAAAGAAACAGCACATCAAGCGACATCTGAATCAAGATTTTCGCCATACTATGGCTCTTTTGGCTCAAACGACTCCTCAGAGCAGTCCTGTGGTCCGACGTTTCTTCAGTTCCCCACTCACAGCTTTAGTTCCTAGTTGCAGTTAGTTCCCCTTTACTGGAAGAAAATGGAAGAAAACATTTCAACGTGCTGATAAGGTTTCATCTTATCCTGTCATATACAGCATGCATAGAGAAATTATGAAGAAAATTAAAACTGGGAAAGAAGTAGCAGAGATCCTTGGTGCCTATGGTGTGTGTACATAGATAAAACAGCTAGCTTGCTTTGCTAATATGCTAACAAAGCTGGTACAAATCTGAGTACGTAACGTGCAAGTCACACAACCAATTTTCACATCAGTTAGTGCATTATTTAATTCATGTTTAACTAGCTAGCTGTAGGCTATAGATTTTAGCTACAAGTGTTTCTTAATGAAAATAACCTGAACAGGCCACACCCACGATCGGCAAAAGTAGCGGCCGCTACGCACCCACAAGTGGCAAACTGCAAGTGACACCTTAAGCTTGTTAGTGTAACTGTAGCTTCACATTAATATCTATTAATATTATGTAGTATTTACTTACAACTAAGTAATATATTAGGAATTTAGTGATGTGGTTTTTATGAGATTCAGTCACTTAACTTATACAGTTGATTTCAGAAATATTGGCACCCGTTATGAAAATGAGCAAATGAATATATAAAAAAGAAAAACACGTGGAGACTCTGTATAGTTTTGCTTTAACAAAATGTTGGTATAATTTTCTTAAGTAGCATTTTTTTTTTTTTTTTTTGCAAAATTATTTGGCAGCCCTACTAATGATATTCGGTAAAGTTTGCCCTGAAGAGAATAACAGTCTCAATCTGCTTTTTGTAATGTCTGAGAAGAACATTTGCTGATTCTAATGCATCCAGTTCAAAGTTTTCAGCTGTTCCTGTCTTTTGTCTTAGTAGCTTTAAGCGAGAAATGCGGATAGGCTGCTGAGGGGATGACTGTTTATAGCTGGCGATAACAGGAACTAACTTCTTTCTTAGACGTGTCTTAAAACATGTCTAGATGTGCATACTGTTATTGAAAATAATCAGTACCAGTAACTGCACCCTGTCCCTCATTATTTTCCTATAAGAGTAGGAAACAAAGTGTTTTATTCCTTATATCTTTATCCATCTACTACAGTGATAATGAACTGGTAAGAACTCTGTTTGTATAAGAACATTGTTTTTCATTTATAATGTCAAATCTCTTTTAGTATACTTCTAACTCTCTCTGCTGCTGTAATAGGTGAATTTCCCTCTGGGATGAATAAAGTCTATCTATCTATCTATCTATCTATCTATCTATCAATCTATCTATAAAGAGGAACTTACCACTACTTTCGTGTCAGTTCAATTAATTAAACTGAAATGGAAAGTGAAGAAAGGAAATAAACTACCGAGTTTTTTCTCAGCCAGAGGCCATCGTTCCCCTCCCCTCTCCTACATTTTTGATTTCTCTCACCCTCTGTGGCTCGACCTTGTTGAGCTTCCCTCTCTTTAGTCCGCTCTTTCTGACCACGTCTGCCCTCAACATGCTCTCTGAATGATAAAAGCTTTAAAGAAAGAAAAGGACGAGTAAAGCACTCTCCCCGCAGCAGCTCCAGTCTGTTCCTTCTGATTCACGCGTGATCCTTTCTGTAAGGCAGTGTGAGAGTTTTTCACTGCCCACAGCCTGCTCTGGGGGCCAGCGTAAAACTGCACGCCGTCTTTCCTTCATATCACAGGAACCGAGACACAAATCGCACAACGTCCTCAGGTTATTGTAAAATTACACTAGACGTGTCTGAATTCCTGTATGCTTGACAGGTTTAGGTTTACCGTGTTTACACTCAGAGTTGTGCGGTCGCTCTGTCTGTCCAATATCGAGCACAGAAACAGATGCTTCGTGACATCGATTGCTTCAGTCTGGCCAGCTGCCCTGAAGAAACCCAAACCATCAAACATCATGACAAACTCACATTAGAAGAAAGCAGGAAAATAAAAAAAAATTGGCCAAAGAATTGAGGACGGTGATGTCATTGTGTCTGATTGCGTGACTCTTCCAGCTCTTTTGACTCAATCAATCGATGAGAGACGTTTCTTCTGGTCTCCTTGACCCGTACTCCCTCAGTAGGCCCCTAAATGGCTGATATTGATGTGCTCCTAGACGGGCTCCTTTGTGTCTGGATCGGGACGTCAACCAGAGACGCTGAGACGCAGCAACAGTATCACTGAAGGATGCATGAAATAAAGGATGCAGTACTATAGTGTAGTAATGTGTGTTTAATGTGGATATATGTTGCACCTTTGTTTCTTGCAATGCAGTCTCATTACAAATTCACATACAGTAAATTATCATTATACAGAATTACAACTGGGTAAGAATCTAATGAGTGGGCGTGGTTAGTGCTTGTAGCTTAATGCAGCATGTACTTGGAACTTTTTAAAAAAAAAAAAAACAAACTTGGAGATGTGCAGTGGAACAGCCACACAACTTGGAACTGGCGTGACGAGATACAAAGGTCAAAGTTAGTGTTCAGGATTAGTGTTCAGTTCCAAAGTTGATCTGGGACCAAGAATCAGTAATAAATATATATCGGTACCTGGGATCAGTGCAACCGGGACCCAGTAAGCCAAAGAGGAAACTGTTTAACTCTTTCTATTCTAGTTTTCCCAAGTAGAACTGCTGAAACTCATTTACTACAAATTAGCAATCAGGGGTAACGACGCAGAAATATAATGGAGTACACCATTAAGTACAACAACATTCCTAAAAATTCCAACAAACAGCTTGCTCTGACTTGTTAATACTGCTCTAAATTGTGTATCAGCTCTGGCATGAGTACTGCTACAAACTCAGAAGGAGCTGCATTACTGATGCTAATCACAGGATTAATAGATAAATGGAACATGATGTGCAGTTCCTCAGCTCAGTGTAGACAGAAAGAAAGAGAAAATAATAAAAAAAAAAAGTGTGATAGGAAGAAAAAAATAAAGACAGAATGCAAAAAATCGTCAAAAGGAATCATCAAAAGAAAGGCAGGAAAAGAGAGAAAACAATAGTCTGTCAAATAGGAAAAATGAGAAAAAAAAAAGGATAAGATAAAGGAAGCAATCGAAAGCAAGAGAAAAACAGATGATGTGACATCAGAAAGGAAACGAAAAGAAGAATAAATGGGGTAATTAATCAATGAATCAAATAATTAACAAGTAAAACAATTAATAAAAAAGATTTAATTACTTTTAATTAGCTAATTTATTTCAATAGTTAATTTAATTAACTAGTTTCATAATTAATTTAATAGTTTTTAATCGTCAATTTAATTAACTATTTAATTTAATTAACTAAATAATTTATTAACAATTAATTAATTGTTTAGTTAGTTAAAAGTAATTCAATAATTTTGTTTTTATTATGTTTTCTTCCTGTAACGTATTAGCCTATCTGCTAACATTACTAGAGATTTGCCTTACAAATTTAAATTAGCTGCGGGTGTCCGTGTTTTCCCATAAAGTCTGGAATGAATTTACTACGAATTTGAAATGAGGAATAATGAGTCTGAAATATAAGAATGAGAGAAAGAAAGAACTTTTTAGAACTTTTTTATAAACTTCTCATAAGGCTGGAAAATGTTCAGGAAACATACTTACTTAAAGATACAGTATGTACAAGTTTTATTTTTATTTATTTATTTTTTTTTTTCATCTAAAATATTAGCCTTTTTGCTAACATTGCTACAAACAAACCTGAAGTTAGCTTCACGTGTTCATGTCGTCTGGAGTGGAAGCTCTGGAGCTAATTTACTATAAATTGGAAATCAGGAGTAAGGATTCAGAAAGATAATGGAGTACTAGAGCTATAGGACTGAAGCCTCGAGATGTTTTCTGCATTGACTTATCTCATCTCAGTCTTGGGCACTGGTCTCGTTAAATATCTTCTTGGTCTGAGATGAGAGTTTGTAAAAATAATGTTTGTCTTTTCTTCATTTTTCACGTACACAAAGTTTGACAGGAGGTAATTCCTCCTAGAAAACAGGTTAATTGTTTGGGCACAGCATGAATGAAGCTAACTAGATGAAGTAAAGGCCTTGGAAAGGATTTGATGGTTATCAGTCTCGCCATTGATTCGTCTCGCTGTTATTTGGACTTGCATTTGACTTGAACTCGGTCTTGAGTTGATCTCAGCTGGTGCTGGACTTGTCTTGGACCGGACAATGGCGATCTTGACTACAGCTCTGTGGAGTACAGCAGTAAGTACAAGTACATTCATATGAAATCCAATGAACTGCGTTATCTTTGGTCTGATTAGCCAATACTGAGTATAATCACACTTCAGTGATGTTTTTAGAACGTAAGAATCACTTTGGTGTTGTTGTTGTTCTTTTTTCTTTTTTTTTTTTTTTTCTTTTAAAGATCAGCATTCCTGATAATAAATCAAAGTTAGACCTGAATTGAATCAAAGTGATAAATCACTCCCTTTTTCCTGCTCCATGCTGTACACACACAAGCATTTCTCTCTTCCTTTTACAACATCTTGTTCCCCCCCTCCTCCATTGTTTCTCTCCATCCCCTTATTCTCTCTCGCTCTCTCTCCAGCTCATCCTCACGCGGCACTAAATCTCTTCCCGGCGACTGTAATGGTCTGTGAATGAAAGGGAGGTCAGGATGTGAGGCTGCTGAGATCTGTAAGTGCCCGATCGATACGCCAATTGGATTTGCCCGCTCGCATTAAGCAGTGCATCTAATACCCTCCTCCGGCCCTCAGCGCAGCACACCATCATTTAATTACACTCAATGTGTTACAACCGCACTGACTCAGGTCAGTCTTTTTAATCAGGGGCCAGAGCTAGCACAGGCCTGGGCCTAATGGAAACCCATCAAACACGGCCAGACAAACAGAAGCGGGAGGATACAGACAGCGCTAATCAAACGTCAAGCTATCCGGAACATAATCAGCGTCTGAGATTTTTTTTTTTTTTTTTTTTACGCTCAAGCTATTTTCAGGCTAGTGTCTATTTTATGAAAGAAGAATTAATGTTTGACCACAGGCGACGTTAGGTAATGAGAACAGTCGGGGTCCCCGAGGACGAGTTTGAATTGTTTACGCCGAAAACGTCGCCCCAAAGTAATTAAAGCTATCAGGGAACGGCAGATTCATAATCGTTCCGCTTTATTGGAAGTCGAGTGTCGCACGACCGACTCACATCAGAGTGCAAAATTAAAACTCGAGTCTGCTTTCTGTGTTTGTTTGTCATGATGCTCATTTTGCATTCATTTTTGCTTAATAATTTAGTTTAGGAATTGTTCTCCAATGGACCAGCGCTCCATCCAGCATGGATTCCATGGATTCACACACAGTATTCCCACAATTCGCTCCAGATCCACGACAACCCTGACCAGGATAAAGTGGTTACTTAAGATGATTGAATGAATTGAGGAATTATTAAAGGCATAGAGACATACATTTTTGGATCTTGCATCTTGCAGAATTGCATCTTGTCTTATCCTGATCCTGAAAATAAAAAAATATATATAAAGGATATAAAACACCACATATCTGTTTGGAATGGTTTTATTATTGACTGTTCAAGCTAGCCATAAAAAGTGGATAAAAATAGACATTGACCTCTGACATTATTAACAGAAAAGACATCATAATTTACAGGAGAAATTGAGAATGTGAAAATGTGAAAGTTTTGAAAGTCTTTTTTTTAAAGGTTAATTTCTTATACAATGTGTTTTTTTATACAAGATTAATTTTTTTTCAAAGTTATTTTTTTTCACACTTATACCATGTTTTTCTTTTTCACGTGATTTTTGTACAAACTTTATGCTTGTTTTAATTTGCAATTTTCTTTTTGTACATTATTATTATTTTTATACAGAAATTCTTCACATTTCTTCAGGCAAGTGTTTTTATTTTTCACACGTGATTTTGCACAATGAATTTTTTTTTCTTTACAAGTTCATTTTTCACATGTATGCCATGTTTGTTTTTATTTTTCATTGATTTATACACAAAATTGATTTTTTTTCCCCCGAATATTAATTTTTCACATGTAGGCCATATTTATTTTCATTTTTCACATGCAATTTCATAAAAAAATATATATACATGCATTTTATTTGTTCACATTTCATTTTTTAATTTATTTTCCTCTTTAATTTTTCAAGATTTTTTCTCACAAGAATAAATCTTTTTTTTTTTTTTTCATGTGATCACATGTTATTCACATAATCACATGTGAAAAAACTTATCAGATCTGAAATTTTCTTTAAGGGGTTTAAGTCGCATCATGGCTACTCAAAGAACGTCTTCACCAGGACCGAGGCCTGCTAAAAAGTCTAGGATGAAAGAGATGAATGTGTGAGAGATCGAGAAATTATTCTAAGAAGATGACAGAAAGAGAGAAAGACAGAAAAAAACAAAGAGAGCGGGAGACAGCTGCTGAGATAAACATTTATTTTCAAGTTTTTAATTAAAATGAAAACAGACCATCGATTGTCTCCGCAGTGTGAGCCGAGTTGGAGCAAGAGACATCCATCTTGTTCGAGCGGGCGAGAAGACGTAGCGGGACATATCTGTAGAAACTCCATTAGAGTAATTAATACCACGGCTAATGAAGAGCCCAGCTGTCTTAAACATTGGCGGTGTGAAAAAGCTCTCTCGCACCTAAACACACCATCTCTGACTGACTGGAGACGCGGCGTAATCGACTGATTAATCTCGCTATAAGTTCTGCTTTGAAGCCTGTGCGTTCTCTCCATTCTAATTGCATCGACTCGGTCCCTGGAGATCAACGAGTTTGCAGGAGCTTTAAAGTTAATTAGCTCCAACAGCATCCGAAAAGCGGGAAAAACAAGTGACGTGTAATTGTTTCATTTACATAATGTTCATTTCAACAGCTGTATATGAATCGAGTGAGATTCAGCGAGGTGAGTAATGGAGATGAAGGTGTTTAAAGTTCTCAATCTCAGCTCGGCGCTTCTCAATTTATCAAAATGTACATTTTGAATCGTGCAAGAAACGCGAAGAAACGTCTGGCGCTAACACGCTGCCGGACCTCGAATGTGTTTGCATCAGTCGCTGGTTTGCATCTGTAATCTAAAAGCTAACCGTAATTACAGGTGTCAGGGCTAAAAATATGGGCGTGCAAAGTAAACTGATCATAAATCCAAATGATAAATCTTAAGACCCTGAACATATGGAGCAGAGCCAAAAATAACTGTTAACAAGTAAATTCGAGCAAACAGAGAGACAGAGCAAGAAAGAGAGAGAGAGAGAGAGAGAGGGAGAACAAAATAAAAGTCTTGACACTTTAAACCAATCCAAAAACTTGTCGGCCCAAAGAGAAACACAAAATGCTGAATATATATTAAAAAAAAAACAGCTCATCCTACTGTGTTTTTGTTTTGTTTTCTATTGTTTTGTGTTTTTTTTTTTTTTAATTAAATGACCTAACAGATAGAGAAATGCAAAATACTAATTTGTTTATAAAAGAACAACAAAAAAACACGTTTTGTCTTTTTTGCAAGGAGTTAACTGATTTCACCAAGATATTAATTTTTTTTATTTTACTGAATTAAAAATATTAAACTGTATTTAACACTGGGGGGGGGGGGGGGGGGGGTTTAAGACCACATCGGATGCTTCCATTCAGATTGTAAATGTGTTTGTAAAAAAAAAAAAAAAAAAAATATAATAG
>CM075009.1:2522958-2577587 GCA_037576675.1 Pangasius sanitwongsei | reverse complement strand
CCCCCCCCCCCCCCCCCCCCCCCCCCCCCCCCCCCCCCCCCCCCCCCCCCCCCCCCCCCCCCCCCCCCACCCCCACATCGGATGCTTCCATTCAGATTGTAAATGAGTTTGAAAAAAAAAAAAAAAAAACACATAGAATATCGCAATTTCCAAAATATCTCAGAAAAGCATACGGTCATACTGTTACATAATTTATCACAATATCAATATTATATCATCATATCGCCCAGCCCTGCTTTCATGTCCCACATCTTTTCCCCTTCAGTGATTCAGCTTTTCTGCCAAATACAAATCTAAAATGTTTTGGATATGAATCTGGACGTGCAATAAATTAATGGGAAATGCTAACTAGATTCTTTTTTGACTTTCTATTCATGGAGTGGAAGAGTGTGTGTGATTTTTTTTTTTTTTTTGTCATTCCGAAGCAGAGTGTGAACCGCTCTGTATAGTTTGATTGCCGAGTCGTGTCCTTTTCGCTGAGGTCTTCTTGGATTTGTTCCCATAGTAAGACATTTTAATTCAAGCTGTGCGTATATGATTTTTAAAGACTTTGCCTTGTCAGCTTTTATTGATCCAAACCTTTCTCTCTCTCTCTCGCTCTCTCTCACACACACACACACACACACACACACAAACGCAAGACAAATAAACACCCCTCACAGTTGGAAGAAGACTTCATTACACTTATGAGAAAGAGTGTGGCAGCGAATCTAATTCACTCACTGCAGCGACACACTCTTATTGCCTTCCAACATCCATCTCTCTCTCCCCTTCTCTATACATAGCTCTCTCAGCCACTACTATATTCGGGTTGGCACTCACCTAGGGAGTCATCTGCGGCAGGGAAAAATAAATCCCTGATATTGTTAAGCATTATGAGAGCTTAATGTTCTAACACGTCTGGGCACTAATTGAATACGTTTCTCACTTTCAATAAGAAGAGCCGTTTTATTTTGGGCTGAAGGGAGTTACAGCAGTCTCGAGACACAGACAGACGGACAGAGAGAAAGAGAGAGACAGAGAGAGATGGAGAGAGAGAGAGCTGGTGGGAGTTTAAAACTGTAATCTGTCTCATATTAGCTTTCTTTAGAGTTTCCTCATCTGAAAGTGCCTGTAGGCTCATGAACCTCACATTACAGGACACAAAACTCTCAGGAAACTCCTCACCTCCTCTGACCACCTACTAAATTAAATCATCGATAATTTAGATATAAATATTAGAACAGATTCTGACGATCTGCTGCTGTGTTAGTTATATCTAAACCAGACAAAGATTCAGTATCAGTAACAGATCAAATTTAATTGACAAATGTGTTTGCTTTGAAGAGAGGAAGGCCACACCTCCTGACTGAGATCGAGGCATGGAAGCCATGCCTCCTTCACTGAAACAGATTGACACGGAGGCCACACCTCCTTCGCTGGGACTGACAGGTACAGAAGACATGCCACCTTGACTGAGACTGACAGATAGTGAGGCCCCACCTACTTTCATTTGGACTGATGCACAGAGGCCACGCCTCCTTTCCCTGAGATTGAGGCACAAAGGCCATGTCTCGCTCACTAGGACTGACAGGTAAAAACGACATACCTCCTTAGCTAGGACTGACAGGTATAGAGGCCACGCCTCCTTCCCTGAGATGAGGATACACGCCTCCTTCATTAAGACTGACAGACACATAAGCCACACCTCCTTCATTAAGCTTGACAGACACAAAGGACACTCATCCTTCATTAAAACAGACAAGGAAAGAGGCTCCGCCTCCTTCACTAAGCCCGACAGACACAAAGGACACGCCTCCTTCATTAAAACAGACAAGCAAAGAGGCTCCACCTCCTTAATTAAGACTGACAGACACAGATTTTAGGCTAATTGCCCACCCAGATGGAATTTTAACTAAATACTTGGTTCTATCATTTCATATGAGCTGATGATTGACAGTAAGACTCTGCACACTCCTCTAGACAGACACACACGCGAGCCCCAACCTGAGTTTGATCCTATTATTGGCAAGACTGTTCCCTGGGTCATCCATCTTGTCAATCACTCACACTCCAGACTGACAAGGACTAAAAATCCCACAATAAACTGACCTACCTTAATTCTTTCCTCAAGTTCAAGAATCAGTTCCAACTTCAGAGAGCTTCTCACTCGAGTAGCCTCACTCTTCAACTTGAGCCGAGCATTAGCATGAGCCAGCCATTAGCATGCCGGTGGAGTAGCAACAGCCTGAAAAGTTCAGATGGTCATAATGAAAGAAAGACTCCAATAAACTCGCTGTCTGACACTCGCAGCCAGACCATCATCTTTCTTGCAGTTTTGTTTCGTCACTTTGAGATGCCGCCATTATGACAATAGCATCTTTTTACACATCACTCTTCCATCTCGCCTCTGATTACTGTCCTCGTGGAGTAGTGAAAACAGTCCAGAAATGATGTGTAAATGTGAGATTCCAGCAAAATACACCACCTTATATATGTCTCTGATTGCAAATATGCAAAGTGGGCATTTTTCATGTTGTTTTTCTCTGCTGTAGACACTTTTTCCACAAATTGAAAAAAACAAATAAAAACAAACAAGCAAGCAAAAAACAAAACATGGTTTAAATTCAAGGTCAGTTACATATCATCGTGAGACAGCGAGAGAGAGAGAGAGAAAGAGAGAGAGAGAGAGAGAGAGTTCAAAGCGATGCTTGTTTCACCATATAACAAGTAAGGAATAAAACACGACACAGGGCATGCTATTATAAGAAAATAATCAATGAGCACTGCAAAGTCATATTGCCCACCCTACACATGATCAATTTCTTTGGCCTAATATGATTAACAAACTACATAAAAATGGACACACACATAACCAATAAGAAAAAAAATAACTCTACAGATGACATCTCAGGCAAGGAGCTAAAAGTTTCGAGCATGTCGACCTTAATCTTAATCTTTATCCTGCTCATGAAAACTCTGACGAGATCACCAGCTGAACTTTATGGTGTGAACCTGTGTGACCAGTGACCTGGCCTCATCTAACACACTGCAACTGTCGAAACCTACCCCAAATCACCACTGCGCCAGAATTAACCATAATTCAAGTGTGTAAGGATGATCTGTGTGTGTGTGTGTGTGTGTGTGTGTGTGTATATATACCACAGATTTTGTTTCACAGAAATTGATGCATCTGTAATAACACAAACTGGGACAGGATACTGGCGACAGGAGTGTATCGACCCCATACAGTCTCATATCTCTCCACAAACGTCCCCGTAACACTAACACAACCTTCCAGGAACGTTCATTTCTGATAAAGATCACACTACAGAAAATAACAACGGGTTTACAGTACATTGGAGAACGAATGTTTCATTGCAGGAGTTAACAAAGCTGCTCTGGATCCTATAGTTCTAGTTATCGTACCTTGGAACAAAAACACAAAAATGTGCAACATGAAGATAAAATTTATGAGACCATACATTATAGCTGTCAGAGAGAGAGAGAGAGAGTGTATGTGTGTATGACAGACAGAGTAAATGCGTGTGTATATGAATGTGTATAAAAATAGGATAGCATTTTTTAGCCCTTTTTTACAATAACGTGGTGACGAGAAAGATGGACGCAAGAAGGAACTAACCTTGAGAGGAAACACAGTTCCCTCTGATAAGAGCTTGGATTATGTTTATATCAGAAAATTGAGGAATTCTAGTTCATAGGAATAAAAGTTATTAGTTAGCACCAATTGTACCAATACACTACTTATAACTGTTAACTAATTAATGGTATGACATTCAGGTAAAGACGAAGGTTGTTCACAGTCATGATTTAATCATTGATGATAGGGCAGGGCTTTGTAGGCCTCAGGTGGAGGATCCGGACAGGTATGGTTGTAGACCTGAAGATGTTGGAATAGAAAGAGAAGAGTGGCTTTGAAACTTCATAATGATAGAATTAAGATTTGGAGGGGAGTAAAAGCCTGTAGGCCTTGGGATGACAGGAGGAGGATGCAGAATGTAGCAGGGGCTTGTAACCCTTATGGTTATAGGGCTTGTAGAACTCTGGGTAATACAAATAGGGTCTGGATATGGACCAAAAGAGTGGGATGCTGATGGGACCAAGAGCTTGAAGAGCTCAGGATGATAATATGGGAGCATAGACTTTAGGATGGTAGGGGGTAGGATCCAAAAGAAGGCAGGAGCTTGCAAATCTCATAATGACAGAAGTATGGCTTGTAACTCTGGGTACTAGAAATAGCATCTGTATATGGATATCAGGATATCAGTATATAGGTTGTGTGTGTGGGTGTGTACATGAGTGTTCATATGTATGAACGTGTCTGTGTGTAACCATACTCCTGTGAGAGCATGTACATTGCCAATAACATTATACACAGCAGGTGGAAATCAGTGGCTGCCTTTCTCCATCATTCTCTTTTATGTGGTCAGAGTATAAGATCTAGGGCACTTGTTCACTTTTTAAACACCCATTCATTATCATCTGGTGGTAAATGCTAGCAGTATGCTAATCTCCGCATGCAGCCATGCTGTGCTCCCTGTTAGCATGAAGAGGAAACTGTTCTGTCAACCTGAGTACAACAGTACTGTATTACACACACACACACACACACACACACACACACACACACACAGAGAGAGAAGGTGTTCAACATTTTAAAGACAAGTCTATTTTCAAAATCAGCTCCGAGTTGTGATGTAACAGCTCTTCTCAGTATGCCAGAATCCACTGCTAGCTAGAATACAATGCTAACTCCAGTGTAATTTTATATATAATGAGCCTTTGCTTTGTAATTGACCAACAAATCTGAGGAAAATGGTGTGGATTTGTCTTGTTTCCGCTGTAGTTCTAGCTCTCCACTGCTTTATATAACGGCTCCTAGCTAGATAAATTATTAGCCTCAGTCACAGCAACAGCAACAATGTTCTTACAACTTTAATCAGGTATTGTGTCTTCTTTCCCGTGTCGAAAGTGAAAATTCCATTTGAGTTACATTTGAACATGACATCTGATCACACACGCTCACACCCACTCTCAGAAAAGAGCCTTTAAGAGTCTTTTTGATGTTAGAAAACAGCAGTTCAGAGGTAAGTGAATTACACTGATCCCCCTGAGCCAGAAGGAAAGAGAGAGAGAGAGAGAGAGAAGAAGGATAAAATTGACAGCCACGGGGGGGAGAGAGAACAAGAGGTTGGGAGAGAGAGAGTGAGAGACACTGAGACAGAGAGTGAGAGAGTAGTAGAGTGGATGGAGGGTAATCTGTCTCCCTTTGTGCCATGGCTTTGTTTTATCTCGTTGAAGGATGTAAGTGAATGAGTGAGCATGAGAGCACTAGATGGACAGAGTGACCACTGAAATAGCGCTAATGCTTTTATTTGAACACGAGCCTGAAGCAGTACACACTCACATACACACACACACACACACACACATACTTAGCTACCAGCACCACCAGCACAACATTTTTATAGCCACTATTCCCGTCAAAGAGTCATGACCCTGAGCGCTCCTGTCACCTCAGCTTTACCCTTACACATTCTCTCTAGTTCCTCCTTTAACCCCTGGCACTTCTTCAGCTTCGTCGGATTTGTGTTCTTGCCTCATGACATTACCAGCACTTTGGATTGCCACGTTTACACCTTATTATCACTACGCAGCTGATTACTCAGAATGACAGATTTATACTTTAGAGCCTTATTTCTCCCTTACCATATGCATTTCTTTCTTTCTTTTTTTTTTTACTTTCATGGAAATGTGAAGTTATTCAATATTTATGCGTATACCAGAGCGCTGTTGAATTCTCGATTCTGATTGGTCAGGTGTTGGTTAATTTTCTACAACAATCTTTTTTTTTAACATACAGTGCTATAATTGTATATAGTATCCACTTCTTTTCGTAGCAAACTGTATTTGTTGATATGGTGAAGTTTAACATTTATGGAAGGAGTCTCCAGTATCAGTGCTTTGTAACATTCAGAGGTAAAGCTGTAGCTTTTGTTTTTCTTCAGGACAAAGGACAGTTTCTCAATCACATGACAAGCTGCACAGACGGTCCACAACATTAAATGTAACTTTAAACATACAGTAGAAAATGTATGATGTGTCTTTCTTTAGTAAATAAAAATAACATTAGTAATTTGAAGTTTCTTATTTTCCTATAAAAGCATGTCCTGAAATCCTTTATTCCTTTTTTACCATAGCAATTTGGCAAAAATTACATAAAAAAAAAAGACAAAAGAATCAAGACATCGAACACAACATACTTTTTATTTACATATAGTTACATTTAATGTTGTGGAACGCCCATTCAAACAGCTCGTTTCCTGTTCTCACTTACGTTACAGCAGCTGTAAACAGCCGTTCCCTCGCCAGCCTCTCTTTTTCTCTCTCTCTTGAAGTTGTTAAGACAAAAAAATGTCGTGTTACCAAGAAACCGCAAAGCGTAAACTCCTCTGTCCTTAAGATGTCAGAAAAGCTAAACTTACAGTTTTACCTCTGATTGTTACAAAGTGCTGATACTGGAGACTCCTTCCATAAATGTAAAATAAACATGTCCTTAGAGAAAAGTTCAACATATTAATGATTACACACATTTTTTAAAGTCAGTTTATGTTAAGTGTTCGCTATGCAAGATCCTGTGTAAGTTGTTGTGTTTTCCTTGCAACTATTGTCCGAGCCATGCTACTATAGAAGATTAACCGACGGCTTCTGACCAATCAGAATCAAGAACTCAGCTGCACTGTGGAAAAATTAAAATACTATATATTTCACATTATATCTAATGCGGATCTACATATTATATTAGTAAAGATGAGAACTATAATGCTAATTGGCAATGATTGCTAAAATCACTGTTCCTTATTTTCAGTTGAAACTGAGTGCATTTCAGTTCAGTTCAGAGATTTTAAAGTTTCACTCTTTTCCTCTATGTTTGTGATGAAGTGCTGAAGCTCCTCCACTGATAACACCTGTTCTTCACTCCTGTAATAGCGATAAAGACGTTTTCTATCAAGCAGATGCGCCAGACATTTCTCGCAGAGTAAATGCCAGTGCAGACGTTAAGAGCCATCATCTGTGTGTGCATAGATTTTGATTTATTCCGTAAGCCACTGCATTTTTTTTTCCTCTTTCCTTTTAATGGCTGCTAATTAAAATTTCTCTTTATCTCGAACAGTCAGAGAGACACAATTCAGTGAGAAATCATGCATTTCTGTCCAAATCCAACTTCGCCTAACATGTGCTAGAAGCCCTGTGGGAAAAGGAAGAACTATCAACAATCCAAAGACATATTGAACCCTTTATTCCCTATGGATGTAGAACCATTACCCACTCAAAGAACCCTTGAGGAACTGTTTTTTTTTAATATTAAAACAAACCACGACCATACAACAGAGGCCTTCCCTTCAACAACATTTTTAAGTAAACGCCTTTAAACAGCTACCTTTAAGGAAAGAATTGTCTCATCAAGGGTTCACTGGATAGTTCTTAGGGCTCTTCCTATAAGAGTTCTACTTGTAGAACAAAGAAGCATTTTTTTTTTTTCATAAGATTGTATGTAGAAATCTATCACAGAATGTTTCAATCCTATCATATAGGATTCCAAAGAGCAACAATTTGGGAAACTAAGATACCTCAAGTACTCAAAGATCCCTTGAAGAACCCTTTATTCACCACATAGTGTATACCATAAACCATTAACCACTCAAAGAATCTTTGATTATGATTGCCTGCATTAATTTGTGCAAAATTCTCTATATTTTTGGATCATGCAAATCAAAATCTTAGTATTCTATGGTTGTAACTGGCATTTTATATTCACCCAGCTAGAACCTTATAAAATGTTATGATTTATATAAACCGACAAAAAACTGATCTAAAACCACTTACTGGACAATAAGACTTTTGTAGGCTTTTTTTTACACTCTTAGAAAATGGTTCCTTAAAAGGTTCTTTGTATAGGTAAGAGTTCTTAGCCTCCTAAAGGGGTTCCAGTGTGGAAACTGTCCCATTGTAACTGGGAAACACTCTACACTGTTGTAGGGTTGTACATAAAACCTTGGACGTTTTCCCCAAAGGGAGGAGCACCTAGCTCAAGAACCTAGTTCTAGATGTAACAGTATTCAAAGACCAATATGGTGATAACTACGGATGCATCAGTAGCGTTTTATTTTTCAGACCGAGTATGACTACATAGTACTTGTCAATACTGATACTGAAATGAGTAAACTACTTGGTATTAATCAATCTGAGGCTTCATTGAACATTTTATTTAGCTCGGTTTATGTTTCCCCGGTTTAAATGCTGGCCAAGAAATGTGTGTATGCATGTTCATGCTCTTACGCTACTAGGCTCATTCTTTATTATGCCAGTGAGGCGATTTATAATGAGATGCATTTGCTAGCTATGTTAGTAACCTTGGATCGAGAAGGGTTGCTGTGGATAAGAGTGCGTTTTGTTTCATTTCAGAAAAGTGCCTCCGTACAGCTGTCAGAATCCCTCGTAGTAAATCACCGATAGCAGCTGATTGTCAAGAACAACATACTGGGCAAGAGCTCTTATTTTCATTCACCTAGCTGTGTTGGTTTGGCAATGAACTCCTCTTCCTACGTTTTATGCTTAAAATGGTTTATCCAGTGACTTGTATTGTATTAAGATGCTGTAGTTGGTCCTCCTGATATTTTTGCTCAGTCTGCAGTCAGCTCTGCTTTGATTGCCATCGTTAATATGCCCAGATCGCTGTCCTTTCATGTTGTCTGTTCATTACCGCATCAACATACACTAGGCTTACGTCACATAGTGCCACGTGGTATCAGATATCGGTATTTTTCATGAGTACATGTAAACGATACCCGATACCAGTGTCGGTAACGATGCATTCCTTTCGATAATGGTCTAACACACAGTGTACAGTGTACTCTGTAGCCCTGCAGTAATGTGGACGTTAATTAAAAACACATATTACAGCATATTGTGTCTGTCAGTGTCAGTTATAGTGGTTCTTTGTGATAATCTTTATATCTGACAGTTAAAGCCCATCATTTTGACACTTTGTGGGTGCTAGGTATTTGTGCTTGTGTGTATTTGTGTGAGTAGTGCAGTTTGAACAGTTTCTGTGATTGATGCTGTAAATAAATGTATTTATTTGGCATTTTAAGTGGTGCCATAGGAGCTAGTCAGAGCTCAATGCACAGATTCGCTTTAGGTTCTCTCCCTTTGATAAATGTTGTCGTCCAATCTCTGTTTCTATTCCCATTGAGGTCAAGTTATTACACAACTTTGACAAGAGCATTCAATTTTCCACCCAGTAGACCTATAAGTCCTTACAAATTCCTTTTTTTGTTCCCTTTTGGCTTTGCCTTATGTTGTTTTTTTTTTTTCTGTGAGGTCAAGACAAAGTTATCAGAAATGCTAAAGTTATCAAGGTCTCGTTTATTTATTTGCACACATTGATAACACACAGCGTAATACCATGTGTTGTTATCTTGCATGGTTAAAGTTCTGTGCGTACGAATGTGCGTGTGGGTGTGTGTGTGTCGATAGAACTCCCTCTGATTATTATTCACCTCACACTGTTGGTTTCTCTCACAGCCCAGCCAAGCAAAATGAGTCAGAGACACTCCACACACAGCCAAGCTGAGAAAACGGTGTGTCTATGTGTGTGTGTGTGTGTGTGTGTGTGTGAGCTGCCTGTAGCAAACGTGTAAGCACTATTAAACACTCGGAAAGAAAAAAGGCCACAATAGGCAAAGAAAAGATACCTTTATTCATGAAAAGAAGCTGCCTAGAGAAACAAAAAGCCTAATCTGATGAGCACCAGAGCCGAAGCGGTGGGCTTCACAAGCTCACAAGCTCCACACAAAAGCCCACCCTCTGGTTAAGGATGTGTTTAATACAAGCTTTTCTCGGCTAATTTCCCTCTCCTTGCCTCATTATCCCCAGCACAGGAGATCTCCGAGACTGTGTGTGATCTTCCCATCATGCACACATCTGTCCACGGTAAGCCTTAAATTGCTGCAAAATGCTCAGGAAGCCTAAATTCACCCTACAGGATGCTAAACCTCTTTGCTAAGATGCTAACTTAGTAGAAGTGCCATGCTAACTACTTATTATTCTCACACTGTTGGTATGTTGCACTTCTCCTGAGACGCAGGAAGCCATGACAGCTCCGGGACGAATGCGTGTAGGCGAGAAAACAGTAGAACACATTATTTGTACTAGTCTTAACACATGTATGTATATAGAGGTTATTTGCAGCAGCTTCATCACATTGTAATGTACGAGACTCCTCACAATGCCATAAAGCACGGGGCCTCATCAGAGCCCAGGATTACGCAATAAAAGAAGACACGGATACACACTAATGACATGGTGTAGCACCATAGGTGAGATGAGTGTTCATGTTGTTTTTCTAGCCTGTGCTGTTTTGATTTTCTCCTCATTCTGACTGGAGGAGAAATAAGGCAAAAAAATATATATATATTTTCTGATATTTTCTTGCTGTTTTCTAGAGTTTTTAAGTGTTTCAGTTGCCGAGAAGCAAAGGGGTGGCATGCTAACGTTACATGAACTCATAATTATGTATATATGTATGTATATGTTTTAGACTTTTGCAGTTCTTTGGGGGATTTTTCCCCATTTTCTTCCTAATTTGGCCACTTGCTGATTCCCACCCACCAGCCAGTTCTCCTGTATCTTACACCAGCTACCATTCGGGGAGGGTGAAGGCTAACATGTGACAGCCATTGGCATCTTCCTGAGCTGTTGCTAATGCAGTATTATACAGCAACGTAACCCACCCAAAGGAAAGTGCTACCCACCCTCTTCCACATACATGAGCTCACAGATGGCCATGACTGGTTAGCATCACTGTGATTGACATAGCAGAGGCTGTATGCCCCTCCCACCAAGACAGCACAGCCAATTTTGCTCTTTTGCTTAGTATTGCTTATTTTCCTACTAGTTTAGTTCTGCCATAATTAGCAAGCTAGCTGTTGGCTTTTTGGAATGTAGCATAAAGCTAGAAGAGGTGCACTATGTGCATGAATGGGGTCTGGTATACGTCATTTATTTTGTGGTACATTTCTGGAAATTGCGGCGCCTCTAGTATATGATCATGAAAAGGCTTTTTATTTGTGTGGGATAATTTTATGAAATGCATACCATTAAACAGGCTCGCTGGCCGAGCAAGCCAAGCCAAGCCCACGTTCCGCCTGGTTTAAAGAAAAGAAATGGATTTCTCATCAATGTTGCCTCGTGTATGATTAAGCTTCTCCATCACCACGATGGATTTCCATCACATTGCTCTTATAGAGGTCATTATTGGGATCGACGCATATTTGGAAAAAAAAATGAAAACCCGTGGGTGTATACAGAGTTCAGATTTGACACTGCGCTTTCAAACATAGTCTCTTCAATAATATGCAAAGTGCTGACTGAGGTTCTCGGCGAGCTGAGCTCAGCAGTGTGAAACAGAGTCATATAAAGTTCATATGAACTTTTTCATGGTGCTTTACAAACAAATCTTGATTAACAATGAATCTTGATGTCACATCTTTTGTTCTTTACACATAAATAACTAATTGAAAGAAGCGGCCCAACAAACGCTAAAGTGCGTTATCAGATTTACAGATTTGGATTTATATTCAGATCCATAATAAAAGTCAGAGATGACAGTAGTGAGGAAAATCTCCCTGAGACGACATGAAGAAAAACCCTTGAGAGACACAAAATGGAGCCCATCTTCTTCTGCTCTGGATCTCACCGCATCCCTGACCATGATAAAGCGCTTACTGATGCTCAATGAAGGAATGATATTTTAAGCTCAAGTCATGTCAGATCATTTTTTTTATATGTCATTTTTAATTATAATTCTATTATGCTTAATATTAAATGTTATTGGTATTTGGGTGTCCTAAATAAGGACTGTCTTATAAAGTGCTATAAATTCTGATTAGATGGGAGCTATCATCCTCCCCAAAACGTAACGTTTTAAAGGGTCTAAAAATAAAATAAAAAAATAAATAAATAAATAGAGTAGTTAAGAAACGAACTTGGTAGATGTTTTCTCTTGGTCAAGGTAAAATAAAATACAATAAAATAGCACTGAAAGGGCTACTTAGATAGATTCATGTTTGCTTCATTATTTCAGAAGAAATCCCGTGTGAGACAGCGTGTGAAAATGTGTGAAAGTCAGATGCTACATCTTCGGTGAGTATGAAAATAAAAATACAACTTTGGGGTCTACATTACATTGTCGAGTTCAGCCGGTACATCTGTATATACCTCAAGAGAGAGCTGAACAGTGAGACAGATCTTGTTTCAGAGCTGGTGCAGAAGTTTCTCACAGAATTAAATGTAGAAAGAAATAAAGTTCGGGTTTGGCTACACTGCTGGATCCTTAATTTGAGCGCTGTCCCTGGCTAAAGCAGGGGTATCTTATTGTTTTTCTCCCTGCACAGATGCTCAAAATGTAGAATCTGACCCTAAAGGTCAGCCTTGGAGCCAGAACCTCGGTCAGGTCTTGTTGAGAGTATATCTGCCGACATGCTTGGAGGCCATACTCACCAGGAAAATCTAGTGCTGAAGAAGAAAGATGGAATATTTATGACGAGCTGGACCGCTATCTCCAGGAAGCCATCTTTGACAGGAGGTGCGTTCAGCTGCTCGAGCGGTGGAAAGAGAATAAAGGCAGGCTACGCCGTCTTACCACAGGTGAGAAAATTTCTCTTCCCGCCACCTTGTGCTGTTCCTGAGAGAGTTTTCAGTGAGATTGGAAACATTTCTGACAGCTAGCAGAACATGGTAACTGGAGTATACGCAGAAATACTTCCCTAGCTACAAGGTGAAGCTCTTAAACTGGAAATACTGCAGAAAAACAAGGACATTAAGCTCTGCCATGAAAATATACACAGCTTTATGTTAGATAACGTTGTCTTAAATAACGGTGTCCCACAGGGTTCTGTACTAAGTTTTCTTTTAAATAGCACAAAATAACAATATTTGACACTGATATGCAGATTTCTGCTCAGTTTTTGGAATCTGAATCTTGAAGAAAAAAACAAACAAACAAATAAACTACTCTTCAGCTACCACTTTTCGCCTCAGTGTTTCCAAGAAAGCCTGTTAGCATTGTGTTACACACATGCCTTCAGTGTGTATTGTGTGTATTGTATCAGCCAGGCATATTGTGTCTTCTGTCAATTACAGTGTCGTGATAATGGTGTCTGGCAATCTGAGCCAATTATTTTCGACACTTTGTACAGTACTGGGTGTGTATTTTGTGTCTACTCCTGCCATCTTGATGCCTACTTCCTTCTCCCGCTGACCACACAGCAGGGCTTCTCTGGACTTTCCCTGCACCCTGGAGATTCCAACATCTGGACGTGAGGCAGCCAGATGTGTCGAGGGTAGGGAAATGTCAAACTGTAAAGAGCAGAGGGTTTTGAGGAGTGGAGTTGAGAATCTATCATTTATAGCGTACGGAATCCAGTCACAAGTAGCGTATTGGTGTCATTACTGACATTTGTGCACTAGTGAAATCGATGTAAAGACAATGAGGTTATAGGAAAATAATCAATGATGGGCTGGTGTTATGAGTTATATTGCCATGCTGAAGTTTATTTTTTCCTGTAATAGCAGGTCCTGAAAACTTTTATTCCTCTTATACCACAGCAATTTGAAAACACATTTGACTACAAATTTTCCTCACATCTTTTATCCATTTATAGGTACATTTAATATTATGGAATGTCCATGAGACATGTTAGTTCCTGTTTTCACTTATGGTATAGCAGTTATCCCATGAAACAGTCATTCCCATGTTTTTCCTCATGCCTTATTCTTATCCTGGTCACAGTGGTGATGAATCTGAAGCTTATCCCAGGAACACTGTGTATGAGAAAGGAATACACCCTTGATGAGATGCCGGTACACTGTAGGCCACCATGCACACACACACATTCACACTTAGGTGCAATATAATGTAGCTAAATCCTAAAGCCTACCAAACATGTTTTGTAGGAGGTGGGAGGAACCCGGGGAAGCCAGAGAAAACCCACATAGACAGACGGAGAACAAGCAAAACTTATCTGCACCATTTAACCAGTTAAAGTGTGAACTCCTCTGTCCTGAAGACTTTCCTGTGGTAGAAAACTTAAAGTCACAGCTTTATTCATGTCTCTTTATTCATGTGATGTGTTTCACATGATCAAGTAGTCCACATGCTACCAAATAAGTCTGGCTAGATCTGAAAGGTGGAAATAAAATGGTTTTTACATAAAGCCATGTGGTCCACTGCCATATGCTAGGATTTTTGGGGTAAAATTATTATTATTATTATTATTATTATTATTATTATTATTATTATTATTATTATTATTGTTATTTATTTATTTTTTTCTGTGCATGCTAGGAGTTTCTTGTTAGCTTTTTGGCAGCTCTGTAACATGCTTAGCCTTGAAGAGAATATTTTGAAAAATATGTGGCACAGTGGCACTGATGTCTAATTGGAGAACCCATCCTGCTCTTTCTAATCCAGGCATCAGCAATCATCTCTCTTTCCTCTCATTTGTTTGACCTGGATCTACTCTGCACTCTGCATGCGCCATGGTGTTCGGCTAATTCCTTTAATTACTCTGGAAGCAAGGAGGTGCACGGGTGCGGTGTTTATCCTGATCAGAAACACATGCTGTGTGTCAAAGCTTTTCATTAAGTCACATTCAGTGGAGCTGCAACTGAACGTCAGACATCCAGAAACGAGAAGCACAGTGAAGCGCAAAGGCGTGTGTGTATACAGGACATGCATATGTATGAGGATATGTTCATATAAGACAAACATGTGGGTGTGTTCTCATTAAAGAGGCGATAATGCGTCCATCATCTGCACACACACACACACACATATATATACACATATATACACACAGCGCTAATGTGTTAGGTTTAGGGCTCAGTGGGGAAGCAGCTTTCCGACTGCTCTGTCGATGAGGGGATCATTACTGAACTCTGATGCTTCTGATCAGCAGGGAAAAGGCTAAAGCAGACTAAACACTGCCTCTATCCATCCATCTGTTCTCTTAAAGCAAGAACGAAGCCCTACTGGGAGAGAAGAAGGACAGAGCAAGAGAACAGGAGCCTCTCAAGTGGATATTAATGCAGTGAAGAGTGAAATCTCTCTCTCTCCCTCTCTCTCTCTGTCTCTCTCTGTCTGTCTATCTTTTTCTTCTATGATCAGCCAGCCTTGTTGTTTTGGAGAAGGAATAACCGTCGAGGGCAATTTGTCTCTCATTAGTCCCTGTTTCTACGGCGGCCTACACCATTTTTTGAAATGTATACTGGCATTTTTCATGCTGTAATTTCATTTCAAACAGAGGACTTTCTCTCCAGTTCCCAGCATCTGATCTATAGTTTCTATTACAGTGGCTTGCATTGTGTCTGCTTTTAATAAATGGAGCTGCTTTGTCAAAGCTAATGTACCTACCATGATTGTTAATCTTCTCATTCTGGCTCATTTTTTAAAGAAATGAGAGCAGACTTTGATCTCGAAGTATATAAACGAAATCCTGGGATTATTGCATATGAAACATATGCACATTTACATTCAGCTCTAAAATGTTGACATTTTTTTCACTAAAGTGTGCAAAAATGCACATAAAAATAGTTTCATTTGAACACAATATTGTTTTCAATATAAAGTTTCCTCAAATAGTTAATTTCTCTGAAATTCCTTTGAAGTTACCCTTACAGTTAATATTTAGTATCTTCCTATAATGTCTCACAATGATGCAGAGGGGTCTTGGACTCTTGGACTCTTCTCCATGCAGAATATTTTAAGTTCCTTTATAATTCTTTATATAATTTTCTTCTTGCAATCACTTCTTTAGGGACGTACCTTTTAGCCTTAAATCTTTAGGTTGTGTACCTCCCTAACCTTAACTCTTATCTTATTGGAAAATCAGTCAACACCTTCAGTCATGAAGTCTCCTGAAAAATGGACTAAAATTGCACTAAATTATTCTGGTACTTAACAAACTTTATCATGACAGCAATCTTCAAAAGAGAACCCTTTTTTTCCCCATGAAATATGCCAACAATGTTCTCGGCCTGACCATGATAAAGCACTTACTGAGACTCAGTGACTTTAAGCTCAAGTCATGTCAGTAGCTGCAAATCTGATATTATTTTTATTTGTAAGGTTTAGTTATTATTATTATAAGGATTGTTCTCTAAAGTGCTAAAAAGTTAAGAAATGAATTTGGTACATGTTGTTATCTTGGTCAAGGTCAAGGTCAAATAAAATAAACTAAAATAAAATGAAATAAAATAACACTGAAAAGGCTAGTTTATAGCCTTATTTATTAGCATTATTTCATCCTAACCTAAAGAAAAACAATAAATTAACAATAAAATAACTAAAAAGAGCAATAAATTAATTAGGAAATTAGTTAAGAAATGAATTCAGTAGATGCTTTGTCCTGGTCAGGGTCAAATAAAAAAATAATAAAATAAAATGAAATGAAATAAAAAACACTGAAAGGGCTAGTTAGATAGATTCATGTTTCCTTCATTATTTCAGAAGAAATCCTGTGTGAGACAGCATCATTGAAAGTCAGATGCTATATCTTTGGCGAGTAAAGTTAAAAATATAATAAACTTGTGGATCTTTGGGGTCTACATTACATTGTCGAGTTCAGCCGGTACATCTGTATATACCTCAAGAGAGATCTGAACAGTGAGACAGATCTTGTTTCAGAGCTGGTGCAGAAGTTTCTCACAGAATTAAATGTAGAAAGAAATAAAGTTCGGGTTTGGCTACACTGCTGGATCCTTAATTTGAGCGCTGTCCCTGGCTAAAGCAGGGGTATCTTATTGTTTTTCTCCCTGCACGGATGCTCAAAATGCAGAATCTGACACTAAAAGGTCAGCCGTGGAGGCAGAACCTCAGTCAGGTCCAAAAGTTAGTGTTCTACTTTGGATAAACTTTTAAAATGATTAAAATTTTTTAAATCATTCATTCATTTGTCTTCAATAAGTGATTTCTCTTTATTTTACATGCTTTGCTGAAAGCCATTGCAGAGTCTCGACTCAACTGGCAAAAGTACTGTAATAAAATACAGTAGTAAAATAATAAAATAGTAATATCAATTTGCATTTATTATAAAGATTCCTTGGGGTGCCAAAACTTTGTATGCAAGATAATATAATGCTATTACTTAAGAAACAAAGTTATGATTGGTAGAATTTTGGTAATTATAAGAAAGGCGAGTTTTTTTGCTCTGAATGGAAAATTATAATGTAATCTTTTGCTCATATTCATTAAGGGTGCCAAAATTTAATAGTACATTTATTTTAGTGCTGCCGCTGAATGCCGCTGAATGAAAAGTGTATTATGGTAGGATATGCTGGATGTGGGCCTGGTAATGCTGGATTGTATGAGATTTGGTCACTAAGTTGACATAATACACTCATAAAGTGTGTATAATGCAAGAAAATCTGCAGGAACAAAAAGGCTGAACGAGAACCAGTCTGAGATTTGTTGAGGAAACATGAGGAAAACAATCGGGTCGGCATTGGGCTTCTCTCTCTTCCACGCCGAGATTGGACACATTTTCCATTTGAGTGAGGGATTGCACTTTCCGTGTAATGGTATATTGGAAAAGCAACAAATGACCCTGTTAGAGGAGGCAGCGGTGTCATTACGCGTGTGCACTCGCACACACACAAACACACACTCACATACGCAGTTCTAACCAGCTCTAAATGAAGAAATATGAGTGAGATTTACATGCCAAAGAGAAAGAGAGTGAGCAGACGAGAGAGAGAGAGAGAGAGAGAGAGAGACAGAGCCTTCATGCAATCATGAAATGCATAAAATACTTCCCGATCACAAAGACTTCATAATTGGATCTCATAGCCTACACATGGATATGGTTGAAGTCAATGACAGGATTCGATTGCTCTCTCGATCACTTCCTCCATCCTGCCCGTAATGGACGTTGAGCTCGGCCTGGTACGCCTTTTACGGCTTCTATACTTAACTCGCCCCAAGCTTCTCCGAGCTCTGAGTAAACACGGCGGTAAACATTAAACCGGTCTCTCCACCGCTACTACATGAAAAAAGACACCAGATCACAGAAAAAATTAAGAAGTAAACATGTGCTGGGGCAGAGAAGCATTTTTCTAGCTCTAAAACCCCACTCTCAGCCAAGAGCATGTGATGTGAGGGTTTTTGCAACAGAACAAGACATCTGATTAAGTTGAAGCAGACACAACAAAGTCTGATAGTTCTCCATATCACAGTTGTGATGCAAAAAAAAAGGAAAAAGTTCCACCAGAAATGAATTGTGAACAAAGTCCACCTTACAACACGTTCACACTAGCAAGTGACAGTTGTAGTTTGTCTCTTGTGGGCGTGTAGCAACCGCTTACGGTCATCACTTGTGGGTGTGGCCTGTCCAGCTTTCTTTTTTTTTTTTTTCTTTAGTTCCAATGAGAAACATTAGTAGCCAAAATGTATAGCCTAGAGTCCGCCTTATGATATATACTGTACACATCACAGCTAACTGTACTAACTATGCACACTCACCGGAGGCTCCAACGATCTCTGCTACTTCCAAACAAAGCTTTATTTTTCTTCATAATATCTCAATCCACATTTAATGAGAGATCGTATATGACAGGATATGGTGGAACCACAGTAAACCCTCCAGTTTTGCTCTGCAAACAAAATGGGAACTAATTGCAGGTAGGAACTAAAGTTGTGAGCGGTGAACAAGAAGAAATGGACCACATGCGCCAAAGGATTGGTCCAAAGAATTAATTGAGCCATGTATTGCTTTACCGCATCATACGTAATGACTGAAATGACTGAAATGACAGAAATTTTGGTTACAACTACAACTGTACTACAACTGTACTACAACTGTAGTGAAACAGCCAAGGTATGTTTGCTGTGTAATAATTGTTTCTTTAGTTTTCACCAAGAGCTACGAGACTAATATAACTATCCAGTAATGGAATCGTAAAGTCATGTCTGTAAATATTTCCCCCAGACTGTATCCAGATTAACATGGCAATGTCACTGAATGCTGTTATGGCTACCATTATGGAGGCGGCCATATTGGACTGGAATTTTCTCTTTCCTCAGTGCAGTTTAGCTGGAAGTCATGTGGATGATAATATACTTCCCCCTTACCTTACATGACGCAATAAAGCACCTTGATAAAGTCATTCTTTTTCAGTGTGAACTGGCGTCTATGGCACAAAGAGGTGGAGCCACTACTAGCAAAGTTGAAATTTATGTAACTGAGAAGCGAGGTGATGTGGTGGCTACCAGTGTTCATGAGGGATGGTGGTACTGTTCTTGTTTTTTTTTTGTGTGTTTTTTTTTACATTATTCTAAAATAATAAATAACGTGTTTTTTGGTTCCAAATATTCATATGTGCTCGCAGCTCCTGAGGCAGTTGGTGAAATTCACCATGCTGCTATTGGCTTGTGTTTGAACAGCATTTTCAATGTTCTTTCAATTTAGGTTTGTCAAATAGATCAAACCATTGTTTTTTTTGTTTTTTTTTTGGCTCATTTTGACAATGCATTTCTCGCCAGAATTTATATGAGAGAAAACTGAAGAAAAAAAAAAAAAAAAAGATTTGTGATCAAAATTGGCATTTTTTAGCAGGAAGCTGTCCGGTCAAGTGGGACGTTTTATATACACGATGTAGCTAACAGTGTCATTTGTGTTGGAAATGCCACACATTTCCAGTGAAACCATGGTAACCGGTAGTCGACAAAAGATAGCATGCAAGGCAAAATATCACAGCATTGAACGTAAAGGTACAAATGCGGACTCTAGCTAAAATATAGATTTTATAAAATCTTTTATTTTAAAATGAGCTCATGTATCCTGTATTATGTTATTTATAATAAGTGTTTGAAGTGTTTGCATTTGCCAATTCAGCAACACAATGTGTCACTACGGCAACCTGCTCTGGAGTTACTATCTCAGGGCTACAGTTTCCTTAATGAAATGCACAGGATGAGCAAATGGAAAAGGAGAGAGCAAGAGGGGAAAAAAAAGAACCATACTCTTTATTAAATTAATTAAACAGCTCAGGAAGAAATTAAATGTCAAGAATACCCCCATACCCAACTCCCACACCCACACAAGTGAGTAGATGTAATTTTTACTGAAAATTTCCCTTCACACTTCCTGTAAAGCTTCGCTGTGACCCTTGCACACTATAAATCCGGCTCTAATGCCTCCCTGTCTTTCCTTTATTCGTTCCCAGTTTGTGAGTATCCATTTTTAGGGCTGTGGCATTAGATTGTCCCACCTAGGCTCTGTCGATATTCTTATCTCACTTTGACTGGAACACAGGCCCTCGATTTTATTCAGGTCCCAAGAATAGAAAAAACTGGGGAGAAAAAAAAAAAGGATCAAAGAGAGGTTCCCGGAAAGGGCAGGAAACCCAAGCCAGGAGTCAGCACTTTGTCTCTGAGTGATCAGCGAATTCAATTCACCGAGCAGCAGGAAGAGCTCGAGGAGATGTGTTTCATAAGCAAACCTGCCGTGGCGTAACGACCCAAAAAGACCACAACAGGCTTGTGTTTTTCAGGTTTGTTCACAAAAGCAAGTGCCAGAACGTGGAGATCAGGCAGGTCTCAGTCAGCTTCTTCGTGGATGTTCACATCTCACCAATGCCAGAAAGGGCACAAGATGCTGTTTTTCTAATTCTGGTTCATAATTAATAATAAAATAGCCATAGAAGAAAAAGGCGCTTTGAAAATATGAAAGACATGTAGGCATTGTGTCCTTTTTCCAACAATAATTTATATTTATTAATGAGCAACACATAATGCTTTTCTGGGATGGGCTGGCTCCCCGTCAATGGTGTTTCCCACCTTGTGCCCCGAGTCCCCTGGGATAGGCTCCAGGCTCCCCCGCAACCCTGTGTAGGATAAACGGTACAGAAAATGGATGGATGAATGTACCTTATGCTTTTTATCTCTTTAGAGTTACATTTAATGTTGTGGAACATCTGCAAGACAGGTTTCCTGATGTCACTTTCCTGTTATAGCAGCTGTAAACAGTCTTTCCCTCATCAGCCTCTCTTTTTTTCTCTCCACGGAAGCTAATAAGACAAAAATTGGCTTTCCTACGGCAGAAAACATACTGACTGTTACGAAGCACTGGAGATTTCTTCCATAAATATAATAAAGAAAAGAATTTGGTCTGTCATTGAAAGGTCGTGAGTTCGAATACCACAGTGATTCATGGCTGGGAGTCTAGACAGAAAAATCGGTCTCTGGGTGACACTAGCCAATCATGGATGTTTGTGAGCTCATGTATGCGGAAGAGGGTAGATAGCACTTTCATTCGAGTGTGTTACTCTGCTCCTTGATGGCGTTGGTTGGCTTCACACCTCTTGAAGGAAGCACGTGTTAAACCTTCACCCTCCCCAGCTGGTAGAAGTCATTTGATAGGGGAGAGCGGGCTGGTGGGTGGGAACTGGCAGCTTACCAAATTGGGGAGAAAAATGGGGGGAAACTTAAAAAAAAAAAAAAAATCTTCACAATAAATGATAAGACTTTTTTTCTTTTATTGGGAGTATTGGAAGCATTGGCGTTTCCATTATTACAAAATGTATTAAGAGGTGTTTCAGTTAGGACATAATGCATTATGAGAAATTTCATTCATGATTTAAAGTATTGAGAGTAGATTCAATTTGATATAATGCATTATAAGAGGTTTTAGTCATGACAAAGCATTTCCGAGGAATTTCAGTTATGACATAATGTATAGGGAAGGTTCATATTATGACAACATGTACTGGGAGGAATTTCAGTGATGACATCATACATAGGGAGGAGTTTCAGTTATGACTTAGTGCACTGGGAGGCATTTCAGCCATGAGATGAAATTCCAGCACGGAATTTCATCGATGACAATGTATTGCGAGGAGTTTTTGTTATGATGTAATTTATTGGGCGGAGTTTCAGTTATGACATAATGTACTGGGAGAGAGTTTCTATTATGACAATGTGTAAGAAGGGGTTTCAGTTATGATATACTGTACTGGGAGGAATTATTTTGAGGGTTTCCAATGTATCTTGGAGAGATAGCGGTATGTATGCTTGCATAACATGTGGCTAAAAATGCGAAATCTCAGACCTCCTTAGGAGGTTTGACTGATGATCAGGATTAAATCCGTTTTAAATGCCCCTTGGGAGCGTTGATATCTGCTTGTTTATATGGATAATACCTATTCGGGCATAATCCTGATACTCACTATGCATGAAATGACCGAACGTCTTGGTATAGACCTTATTATAGATGAATGACTGTCACAGATGGCTGGTGTGACAGCATGCAAATTATGACACACACTCTGCATACTGCTTGAATCCTGAATTATGAAGAAATCCCATGAACATCAGTTAGACAAAGTGAGGATTTGGGAAGTACTCTGACGTCCACGTAGAGAGGACAAATGGTTTGGATTTGGAGCCAAAGCTATAACGATTGCTGCTTGTATTATGTGAATGGGACATAAATTCTGCTGTAAAAGGCTATGGCAAGAGTCTAGTAGGGACAAGTGTGTATGTGTGTGTGTGTGTGTGTGTGGGAGGGAAATTATGAGTTGTTCTCATTTTCCCACCCGATTATGTGTGTGTATGTGGACTTGCTGACTCTAGGTGATTGCAAGCCCATTACTTTTACAGGCTGTTGTTCCAGGCATTTGATAAAGGTCTGGACGGAACTCACTTTACTCTCTTTGGCTAACCTTGGCCTCCTGAGTGTGTGTGTGTTATAAAATGCTAACACGAGTTGTGTCTTCATAAAACAAGGACATTTGTCTGAATGACGGTGCTGACATTTAAATTTGAATCGTATTTCATGTTCAGAAACTCGGCTCATAAAGCAAAACTTTTCCACTCTGGTACGCAAATGAATGCACAGACATGGGGTGACAAATTAAAGGACAAACCAGTGGCTCGGTTATGCTGTACGACGCATTTATTTTTCTGGCATGGTTGGGGGTTTGGCTCGATTTGTCCGCTTAGAGCGAAGCATCACTGTACAATCAATAGCAAGTTCCTCTGACTGATCACCTTTATCCTGTGATGAAACTTTTCTATCCTGATGGGTGTGATCTCTTCCAGGGTGACCCCGCCCCCATCCACAGAGTACGAAAACTCACTGAATCCTTTGATGTGGATAAACATGATGTAAAATCAATTCTATGGCCTTCAAAGGCACTGTATTTTGGAGATTTTCTCCATCACCATTATCAAAACACCAGCTGAGGGAATATCCTTTGGATAATATCCTGAATAATGGCTCTCTATCACGCCATACAGTTCCAGTGATGTGTAGAATCGATACCAAGGCACAATTAACATGTTCTGGTCATTCATAGTGGCCTGACACTTCACTAACACACACTAGGTTGCTTTTATTTTCCTTTAATTTGTCACCCGGTTTGTAATCTCAGTTCTGGTCTTACCCAGTAGGTGGCAGTGTTGCTCTGCTCTGCAGTGACTCTTCGCTCCACAACAGGTTAACTAAGCTGCAATGAATCATCCCAGACACAAACATGCACACACACACAGAGAAAGTCTTGTTTAATCAACAACCAGCATCATGAAGCTTAATAAAAACATATTACTCCAAGCTGTCGGCAAATAAAAGAGACTTGAGCGTCGCAGGGCTGCGCTTTGTGCCGAGAGGACAGTGTCAATAGGGGATGATAAAAAAAAAAGAAAGAAAATTAATACAATAAATAAAAATCAAAGGTCCATTGTTTACACAGAGGTCAGCATTTACAAATGTGATGAGTAGAACATGTCGGATGTGCTGCTGAAGACAGTTTTTATGTCTTTATTAACTTCAAGAAGCATGCTGTGATGAAGAAGAGGACAAGGACAAGCCAGGATGCTAACGTAAAGAGGAAGTAAGGACAGGCTTGAGTGTTGCTTTGGGTATTTTTAGACACTCTGGCCTTATTTGACACACTCTGTCCATCTCTGTCTCTCATTATTTCGAGAAGGTCTCTCCCCACCCCATCCTCGGCTTAGCGCGGCCAGAGACAAGATAAATCTGACCAATCAGAGCACTTTGATGTACTTTCTCTTCCCAAAGCGTCCCCTGGCATCGCACTCGTCTAGATCTGACATCAAAGAGCCAGAGGTCTGCCTGGTGTACCCGTCTCTCTCTCTCTCTCTCTCTCTTTCTCTCTCTCTCTCTCTGCTTCTTGTCTGTTCTTTTCCTTCTCTCTCTCTCTCTGCTAATTTGAAAGAGAGCCTGCACTGATAAAGCTCTCAGAATTAAACTGAGATGAGAACAGACAAAATCTGGCCCTTCTATTCATCTCTCTCTCTCTCTCTCTCTCTCTGTCTGCCTCTCTCAAATCCATCCGTTCTCTCATTCTGCCCCCAGAAGACCCAGAGACTTGAGTCGACACCAAAGCACCAGCTACGTGTGGAAGAAGGAGAGCTCTTCTCATTGTGAATGAATGCCAAGAGGGCCATTAGAGACGTGACAAAAGCCTCTTGGCCTAAACCATTCCGTCCCCGGACCCTGTTTGAAGTGGCTAAAGAGTCGCTTCTATCACTTCACCATTTTTCCAGCTTGCACCTCTTCAACATTTTTATCAATTTTCCATTTTGGCCATTTATTAGCCTCAGTCGCTTTCCCATTTTTACCACTCTCCATCAAATATCTTTTCATTTTGCCACTTCACAAGCTTTTATACATTTATTATTTTATCTTTTTTTTATCAGCCTCCATCACTTGACTGTTTTACCCACAACCATTCAGTTGTCATTTTTACCATTTACCTCCCTTAAAACGTCTTCGGGTTTATTTTACTATATGACCTACCTGGATCATTTTACCTTTCAACCATTTTATTATTTTCTCACCACGTCCCCATTTTCCCCATTTTCCCCATTCTACCTGCTTCCATTTTACCATTTTATCACCCTCTTTTATCATGTCATCACTGCTCCATTTTATTAGCCTCCATCACTTTAACATTATATCCATCATTATTTTTCAATCCTTTTACCACCCTTCATAACTAGATTGCATCAATACATTTTTTTAGACTGAGTATGAGTGTTTAAACACTGTAAGATGTTTTTATCAGGTTGCTTGTATGGTACAAGGTGCTGTAGTTCCTCCTCTCGTGCAGTCTGCTTTGCTCTACAATTTTTCATTGCCATCATTAATCATGAAATGTCCAGATGTCCAGACCGCTGTCATTTTGTATCATCTGTTCATTAGTGCATATACATCACATGGATATCTGATGTTGGTTTTGGAGCATGTCTTATGAGTATGAGCCTCCCTATCCCTAACTTCACACATGTTGTGAAATGTCAACCATTTTGTCATCTCACATCACTTTAACACGTACTTTAACTTTAACTTTTACAATCTGACCCATCTTTTTTTTTTTTTTTTTTACCATTCCCTAATTTACCACCACGTCACCATTTTATCACCTCTATAAAACCATTCTACCATTTTATTAGCCTTCATTATTGGTTTAACATTTTACCAGCCATTATTTTGTCACACACACCCATCCTTTTATTGATATTGTTTTCTCTCTTTGCGATTTCGACCAATTCATCATTTTCCTGGTTTACTAGCTGTATACGTCAACATTCTAACATGTCACCAGCCCCTTGTGATGTTACCATTTTATCATCCTGTTATTTCACCTGCTCCCATCACATTAGCATTTTACTGGGACAGTTGTACCATGCACAGCATTAGCGGACCCGCTACACGACTCTGGCTTTCGATTGGTAGAAATGGAAGACAGCGCTATGACGGGATAAAATGCCATCCTATATTCATTTGAGATGTCATTGTACATACAGACAGAAAAGAAGGAAAAAAAAGTGTTTTAGAAAGGTGTTGGACCACCACAAACTGCCACAATGCACCTTGGGATTGATTCTCCAAAATCTCTAGAACTGTACTGGGGAAATGAACACCGTTCTTCCTAAAGATATTCCCTCTGTTTGTGTTTTGATCGTGGTGGTGGTCAGTTACAATTCAAACAATGCATCCATTAGCATGCTAGTTACTTTAAAAATCAATCATGTTTTCATGAAGAGCATTTTGTTAACAGTAATATCTCAGGAATGTCACTCGAGGACTTTAGGAAACTGGGTTAAACCCCCGCGCCGCGCTGAAATCGGCGAATTCTATTCTGAGCTTGACAAAGCCTTTCAGCATTGATTCTGGATCTGGAGCGAGGAAGAGAAAGAGATTCAGAAAGAGATTCAGGAGCCGACTGTATTGATCCGGAAAGGATCCCTTGTGTAGGATGGAGACACGCAGAAGCTGTGTCCAGGTGGTCTGCGTTATCCCGGCTCCATGCAGGAAGACGCTCGAGAGATGTCGGCGACATGGCCTGGATTAGAGATCCGAGCTGATTTTGTGCGATCTCCTCAGACAGTCTTCACCAGATCCATCATTCACTGTGAGTGTCTGAAGCACTGATGTGTCTGAAACTAAAAGTCTGTGATGCAGAGCTTCATCACAACACTCCTGTTATGCTCACTAGTTATCCCTGGATGCCCATTTAGGTTTTTTAGGCTTTCAATAACAACACAGTTGTAACAGCTATTTTAAAGCACCTTATATAGCTTATTTAATTTCAATATAAAATGATTTGAAGTGCTTTACCATGCTTAGGACACCTCCTGACATGAAGGACATAGCATTCTGCTAAAATCACCATTATATTTTATATTTACAACAGCAAGTGTAAATATTGGGTGCGAGTTAAGCTCAATGGATAAGCTTCTGTCCTAGCGAAGGGCGTAAGTAGAGTGTAAACATTATCATAAAACAGATATCTTCAGTTCTAAAATCTGATTTTGAGGCTGTTGTACAATTCTCGATTTACACACACACATGATGCATCACAGTAATTGAATTCTGCACCGGGAATTGCACTAAAGACATTGTTCTGTTCATGTAAAATCCTAATGTTGTAACGCAAAATCCTAATAAACGCGACAAGCCACTTGAGCGTGAGTTACAATGATTTTATCATAATTTCTGTTCTGTGTGGTATGGTTCTTTAAAAACAACCTAGCATGTAAAGTCTAATTTAACGTTTGCCCAATAAGGGGGGGGGGGGGGTAACATACTGACAATGTCTGTGTCTTTATCTGTTTACTAAATTCGGATTTAAACAAAAAGTGTGTGTGTGTGTGTTAAATCAGAAAGGGTGTTTTGTTTGTCTTTGTTTTGTGTTTTTTTTTTTTTTTTTTTTTATCTGACAGTTCCTCAAACGCAGCTACATCACTCCAGTTCATAATCGGTCTCAACCAGAGATTAAGCAGGACTCTTTATTTAATCCTGCTCCTGCTGTTATTATTTTTGTTTGTGCCTGTCCGCAATATTTTCTAACAAATTTAGTTGGTTCGGTCATATCAGCACTAGTTCTGGCCACAAAATGGCCGACAAGGACACGCCATTTCCCAGAAGCATTGTAAATCACATGACCTATAATCACACGCACCTGTTTTGTGCTCTCTGTAATTAGCAACTGTATTTAAGTCCCGTTTCCTCTGTGTTTCCTCGCTTAGCTTTTGGCATGTGTAGTCTGTTGTCCTTTATATCCATTTTTGTTTGTTTTGTGTGGGTTTTCTTTAATAAACCGCCTGCACTTGCATCCACCTCTAATATCTGACAGTTCTTCAGTATTTGGCCAAAATCAAAACAAACTAGTAGAATTATTTGAACCACCGCGACCCTGACCAGGCAGTTACTAAGGACGCTTTAATCTGTACCATGTTGCACAATGCCACACATTCATGCTGATCGTTGTTTGTTTGTCCAGCGAAATCGATATCTTACCACTCGGTCATGCCAGAATGCCTCCAGCTCATGCTGGATCCCAGTCCTGATGCACATTTAATAGAAATTGAATCTAGCATGTAAAGTATCATAGCGTGAAAATGGTTCGACTTTTTACTGGACATTGATAAAACGGGTCATATTACAGAAAATGGCCGTGTGTATTTTTTTACTCGTGAAAGAACGACACATTGTATTAAAAAACCAAGACTGAAAGATCAAGTGGAGTCAGAGCCATGTGCTGTGTTTTAGACTGGAAGAAGCTGAATGAGACGAACTGAAAAGGTATTCAACAACAAGAACAAGGACATTTCTTTGGTTATCGGTATTTAAAGCCGTCTCTGGAATGCACGCGCACACACGCACACACACACACATAAAGGTCAGTGATCTGTAAAATGTAGATGCTCCAGCAACATGGCCATTTTTCAATTCTCTTCTAAGATACATTATGGGAAAAACTCCATTAATGCTCGCTAGAGAAAAGTGCAGGCTAATTTCCTCGCTAAACGTACAGCCTCTTTATTAAATCAGCAGCAATTTGTAAATTATTTGGGAGGGAGTTGATGTAGGGAGCTGGTTTGGGAGTGTGTGAGTGTGTATGTGTGTGATATTCATTGCATAATAAAGGACAGTGAGTCCCAAGCCTTCCTGCTGAGCCCTGCTCCTTTGGAGATATGCCTAGAGAAGAGCTATAATGATTACATTTACAGTAATAATCATTAGAAATGAAAAGCGACTGAAGCGTTGGGGCTAATGAGCCCTGATTTTCCACAGCCCCTCTCTGACCAATAACACACGTGCTGGAACTTATTAAGCTGCTTAACGTCCATCTAGCACAATTATGGGAATCGGAGGGCAGAGGAGCAGTGAGGCAAAATTGGATTAGTGCGAGCCGGAGAGGACAAGAAACTCCATGAGTCCTGGACTAGATTCGACTGGATGACAGGAAGACGAAGATGACAGGAAGTCTTTGGGGTCCAGTAAATTGGACAGCCATATTGGAGGAGGTTTAAGAGCACTTTTGGCAGCTACTCCAGCGAGAGCGAGCTCGTGATTTAGACAGGACTTGGTGCAGATCGGATCGAGATGAGCCCTGATGCAGTGAAGCACTCAAACCAAAAGCCACAGGATCCTTAATCAAAGCCGCTGTACTGGATCTATTAAGATCTAATGAGCCTTAACGAGCTGTAACGAGTCTTAACGAGCAGATGATCGGTCCGTTCATAACAGCGCCACATCCCCACCATTTCAGAATTTATAAAATCCTAGGGAGTGATTGAAAGATTGTAGGTCAGAAATATGGGTCCTTCAGGAACTTATCAGTGACTTTTTGCCAATTTTTTTTTTTTTTTTTACAATTTTTCATATGATGTCAAACATCAGAACCAAATTTGTAATGTAGCTTCAGAGAAAGTATACAACTGTGTCTTTTCCGTGTCATGGAATTGTCATAGGATTTTCATAACTGAAATTTAAGTTTCTCATGAAGTTCTAACGCAAATCAGTGGGGAAAATGTCATAATGCCATCGTACGTCAACAAAGATCTATTACCTGACATTATGATGTGTGACATTTGACACTTGGAAATTGACAAAAAACAGCCATTGTGACAGCTGAAGCCTGCTGAAATAATCATTTATAAATGTTGCATAGTGTTATGAAGATCACCCTTAAGTAAAGCTCGAGAACCGAAACAAGTATAAATGTACATAACAAACAACACGGTGATGCGATGAAGTGAAAATTGTTGATTTTTTTCAAATAACAGCAGGTAATTAAGTGTTTTATTCCTCTTATACCACAAAGATTTGCCAACAAGTTGTTTATTCATTAAAAAATGACACATCGTGATTTTTATCCATTTTGGTTACACTTAATGTCCCCTGTTATAGATTACGTTATATCGCAGCTGTAAACATTCCTTTTGTCACTACAGTCTCTTTTTTTCTCTCATCTGAAGGAAAAATGCTGCTTATCACCGAGAAATCACAAAATCCTTTACCTTTGACTGTTAAAAAGTGCTGACACTGGTGACTCCTTCCATATCAACGACTACAATTTTTTAAAATCGTTTTATGTACTCCACTGTAGAGGTTCCTGTGAATGAGCTGTTAATATACAAACTAAACCGAGTGCATTAATATAAACCTGTGCTTTGCATTAACGTCACAGCTGCTGTTAGAGGAAATGAACACCTCCTGACCAATCAGAACCAGGGGTTTATTACAATCATCACCAGCAGTATTGAGAAAAAGGAAAAGGTTTGCAATGGCACAAATGTTAGTAGATGTGACATTATAACAGCTCTATTAGTGGTTAAGTTGGAGTAGGTTGAGTTGTGTAAGTTGAGTTGTGTGTGTGTGTGGATGTGTGTGTGTGCGTGTGTGTGTGTGTATGAGGCCCTAACAGGCATATGAATGAGTCAGGACTTGCTCCCTTTTACTAATGAGGGTTTCATCAGCTGGAGCCAGACTCCCATCGGCACCCATATCTTGCAGAAAGAGAGAGAGAGAGAGAGAGAGCACTAGAGAGAGAGAGAATGCTAACAAACTTTTAGTGAGGAAACAGAAAACAGGAAATGAGCAGAAGATGGGAAACAAATGTGAGAGTCATCGTGCATGAAATTAAAAAAGATACCCCAAAATAGTCCTGCCAGAGAGCACAGTCTGCAGTCTTGCACACACACACACCCACACACACCCACACACACACACACATACAGTGACCTTCCATTCCCCTCTCACACACTCCCTACACCATTCATTTATTTATATGCACCAACACAACACTAATGTCCCCCCTTCTCATTTTCCCATGATGCAGCACTCGCAGAATGAGGAGCTTTAGCTCTGGTGCTAAACATCACCCTGCAGCATTTCTCTCCATCTTCCATCCTTCTTCCTCCCTGAGCAGGTTTGCTGTCTCCGATGGCCTGAGGGGACGTCTTGCCTGTCTTGCCTCTGCTGATGGTCCATGTGAATGTGAACCTGAGAGAAAAATGCAAAGGGACAGAGGGAGAGGAAATGACAAGGACTAAATGCAATTTTTACTGCACTTTCACCCACTTGAGTTCGTGCTCATGCTAACGGCCATCTTTGTTCTCCCGGTTTGTCCTCAAGAATCAATCCATCTTCCTAAACGATTCAGTGTCTCCGTCACTTGCTGGTTGGGAAGGATGAGTAACCTTTACACAGCGTCCGCTCTCTCTCTCTCTCTCTCTCTCTCTCTCTCCCTCCATTTCCCTCTATCCCTCTGTTTCTCTCTCTTGTTGTCTCATCTCTTTAGCTCTCTCTCTCTATCATCCACTCTTTTTCTCATGCACATATTCTCCTCTGTTCTCTGTAGTTTTGAATTGAGGATACTGCTAATTTTCTGTATCAGTGTCATGAAAATAGACAGTGATTTAGTCTATTCTGCTGTAGTTTTTATGCCAGTGTTACACTAGCCTGATTTTTTACTCTGATTATATAAGGAATAACACATGCCAGACCACGCAGTTATATGACAATAAACCATGCCAGCATATCTCTCTCTCTCTCTCTCTCTCTCTCTCTCCTGAAGACTTTTCTGTGCTGGGAAACTTTGCAAAGCACCACGACTGTTACAAAGCACTGACACCGGAAACTCCTTCCATAAAGGTTAAATAAATGTCTCCTACATTCCAATGATTATACATTTTTTTCTTTGATAAACATGTTTTTCTTTAAGCTGTTCATTATTAGTCTTAGATTATGTGAAAGAGATGATTCTATAGAAATAATAACACATTATAATGAATGCATTAACGTAATCCCTTCATTTATGTTACAGCCGGAACTACTGTCCGAGCCACGGGGTCATACAAAAATGATACACATCTTCTAACCAATCAGATTCGAGAATCCAACCATGTTGTCGTATAGAATAGCTTCACCATTCGATTAATAGGTATGACTAGGTGAATTTACAATTCGGCCATTTTTTTTTTTAATAATTAATGGAATAAATCTAGTTCAAGACCTAGCAGAGTCCCAAGGTGACAACCACGCCCCTTTCAGCCACGCCTCTTTTCAGCCTGCTCGTTACCTGCTCAATTTTCTGTATAAATGCTTCTCAGTCTATAACTCACCTTGCTATGCATGATTATATAATGGAATATGAACAAGATGAGACAATCGCCACAGTGCTAAGCTACTTAAACCGTTTTGTTAAACGCCATGAAGTGTGTGCTGATACAACAGAAAAGAAGGCAAAAACTTGCATTGCTAAGTCTTGTTTTGCCTGTTATAAGCCTGTTTTATTCATAACACAACCATTCAGCTGAAAAGGTGACATGAGACAGTAGGACAGTGAATAACCAGTGTATATATCTCTTTATTTTCTTTCCCCATGTTGGTGTAAAATGAGTATCATTGTGTACAAACATTTTGCTACACAGCTCAGTACACGTCGCACAATCATGACATCTCTAGAGATTATGATTTTAAAGTTCACAGAGTAAAAAAGCTGTTTGTTGAGATTTCAGTAGACTTCTATGGCAGGAATGTAAGAGAGCAGCAGCGATGTCTGTTGCTGTGGAACTGAGTGCAAGTTGATGCGACGCATATGTTGTGAGTCAGGCTTTAGAAAGATGGAGGTATTGTATCTTTTAAAGCTTTAATCTAAAAAAGTAATTACAGTCCAATTGTCTACCTTAAATTATATCTTTTAAAGTGGAACCATCTACAAATGCACATTCACAGTTACTCATTTGGCTGCTTATTGCTAGGTTGATTTCCAGTAAAGGAACAGCAGCGAGAGTCCATGTTTACGCATCCAGCCCTCTGCTACAGTTCCATCTTCAAACTTTGGGAGGTGGGGTCTAGAGGGCGGACTGACACCAAAAGGAACTGAGGAAAAAGTGATTCCGGTTATCCACAACGTTCCAGTGTTGGTGAAATTTTGAAGTAAGATTAAGCAAATCTATGCGACATCACTGAAGAAGTCGTGTGGTTTGAGGAAGATATTTATAGAAATGATATTATAAAAAGGATTCCATTACATTTAACACGTTTTCGAATGCCTAACCCGTATAATACCTGCTTTTTCGGTTGTATTCATTTGCAAAATCGCTTTCTCCAAAGTGACTTTAAGGCTGTAGAAAACCACGCTGCCAGTGATAAATTAGGTAAAAATGCCTCAATTTACAATACACATTAAAGCAAACCTGTGGACCAGACACGACATGTTATTTAGGTCACGTAAAAGATGCAATTCTGCACAACATTCCAGCATTCAGCTACACTGTGACGTTTTAACCATGCCAATAAATCAGGAAGATTGAGAACTGAATGTGGTTTGAGGAAGATATTTATAGAAATATCTAAACTAAAGAATGGACATGCTGGTCATGTGACTAGATCAACCCTAAGCTCTTAATTATCATTTCCCCAAAGCACAGCTTTCACTTATTAACTAAAAGTGCCTTTACACTAATAAAAGATATGCAGCTGCTTTTAATGAAGCGCACAACCTTAATTACCATGGATACACTTTTAGAGAAAAGAGAACATTTTAGATCCCCAAGGTGCAAACAAAAGAAAAGCACAAGCTTTGTAAAGGTAAAACCGGTCCTTAATATCCAATTATGTAACTTAAATGAGTTTTTAAAGTACTTCACATCCTCTAGGTCCTCTAACTAAAGGTACGAAAGAGGTAGCCCTGAGGTCTGCACCCTAGTGACAAGCTTTTGTACCCTAAAAGCTATTGTTTTCCCCTCTTGGTTTTCATACTTCCATTAGGCTTTATTGCACACAACTTTTTCACAGGCACTCAGATCTGAACCAAACACTTACACCACGTTTTATTAAAATCCCAAAGAAAGAAGTGTGTGAAATCGGATAAAATGCGCACAGTTAGTGGACATATTGCAGGTGATTTATAAAGAGTAACTGCATCACATGCAAAGTAGGGAGTCTTGGCAAGTTCAGATCTCCAAGAGACTCCCGGAAGAGTCAAATTAAAATGTGGCACAGGTATGTATAATTATGTGTTCAGCATAATGCTGATTAAATTCAGTGTTGAAAGACAGGTCCAGACATGAATTTGCATTCCGATAAGACAAATAGGAATGAAAATCTTTTCTCAGGCTCCTAAAATGCTTTTGGCATCAGATGTGTGAACGTGCAGCGAATAGTGTGTATAAAACTACTTCTAAAAGCATCATACTAGCCCTAATTTTGAGAAATCTTTATTTATTTTGTGCTACTGAGACAGTGGCAATTTTGTGAAATCTGATTTGTCTTCAAATGGCTAAAACAGGCTTATGCAAAATTGAATACCTGCCCTTCTGCTGTATCAGTTTGCGCACACACAATCACGGTTCCAGAAGTGAATGCGGTATCTCCCGTGGTAAATCATACCGGGGTGCTAAATTACCAATGTGCTAAGCAAAAAGAATAGAAAATGCTAAACAAAGTGTTTTAAACTAGTTATTTACTAATCACTAATCACTTGTTTAGCACTGGCTCAATGTTCTCCATGCTCGGTGATTTTTGTGATTTCTTCACACACTTCGTGAAGGTTTTCTTTTTTTTTTTTTTTCCTTTCTCCATCGCCGTATTTCTGACCACTGAATGAAGGAGGCTTACGAGTCCTACACACCCCTCAGCCAGTGTTGTCACTTTAGAGACTTTGGTGCTAGATTTGGCGACTTTTTAGACCCCTTTAGCGACTTTAATTCAAAAAAGAACCTAGCGACAAATCTAGCAACTTCCTGAGAGCATGTTAGTGACTGTATTGAACCCGATACAGCTGTCCAGCTCACATTACAGCTGCTGATATTGGAGTTGAGACAGCAGGTTCGTTTGACTCACCATCAGTGTCTAAACCGTGACTGTGTTGTGGTTGTGACCAAACACATCACCACTGTGTCCCAACGACCAATCACTGATCACCACTCTCTCCCAAAGACCAATCACTGATCACCACTCTCTCCCAAAGACCAATCGCTGATCACCACTCTCTCCCAATGATCAATCACTGATCACCACTGTCTCCCAAAGACAAATCACTGATCACCACTCTCTCCCAAAGACCAATCGCTGATCACCACTCTCTCCCAATGATCAATCACTGATCACCACTCTCTCCCAACGATCAATCGCTGATCACCACTGTCTCCCAAAGACAAATCACTGATCACCATTGTCTCCCAAAGACCAATCACTGATCACCACTGTCTCCCAAAGACAAATCACTGATCACCACTGTCTCCCAAAGACCAATCACTGATCACCACTGTCTCCCAAAGACCAATCACTGATCACCACTGTCTCCCAGTGACCAATCACTGGTAACCACTGTCTCCCAAAGACCAATCACTGGTCACCACTGTATGTCCCGCCCTCGCACTTCTTTATACTTTGTTTTAAACTCTCTTATTAGTGATATTTAGTAATAAAAGCGAGTAACTGTTTCCTTCACCTCTCACCTTTCACAACTGCTCACTGTCACTGCTTCTTTTGTCAGCATTCTTTTTGTCAGAAATGTATTTTGTAAATCTGCAAACATTTCGTTTATTGTGCCATGACCAAACATGACTTCTTTCTATCAGAAATAAATTATAAATTATTTTTATTATTATTTTTCTCTGAACAGAGATGGCAATACCGCCCTCAGCCAACCTTTAAAAAAAAAAAAAAAAAAGTTTGTTCAATCATGTACTGTTTGAAACCAAACCAAACAGAAAATGAACGGAAATAATACTTTTTTCTCTGATTCAAACTCGTCAAACAAACTAAAAGCTGTGAAAGCACTGCAACGCAAACCTGTGTTATTCTACATTCCTATGCCGATTGTTTTAGTAAATCAGTTTCTGCACATTCTTCGCACTTGTTTGTGTTTTTACACGTGCACATCTTTAGGAAAATGTTTTTTGGATGTTTTAGACTCCAAAGACTGCATGAATACTGCTCATCTAACTCAGTATTCAAGGCTTGTAAGGAATTTGGTTTGTTCAAAGAGGAAACGAAATCTCTGTGGACTCAGGAGTTTGACACTTCTGAGTAAGTCCTGTGTAAATGAATGAGGTAAAAGGAAGGCAAACAGACCGGCACGGAGACAGAGGATGAGAAAGATGAAAAGGAAGGCAGGAAGAGAAAGAAGAATGCTAGAAGAAAGAAGCCGGGTGAAAGTAAAAGGGCCTCTCCTGGCTGTTTCTCAAAGACAGCAGTGACAGAGTAGCGGTCATGATGGGGTCTCAGGGGAGCGAAAGGGATGCGAGCAGAGGACAAATGGAGAGGAGAGGAGTCATCGATTGGTGTCTGAGATGAGCTACATGCTGCTCCGCAGGAGCCTGATGGATCTGTCATATGTTTTAAATCTGACGTGGCGGCGAGGACGGAGGGCAGAGGACTGAGCGATTACACACAGCACCTCATGCTACACACACACACACAGAGGAACACACACATGATAAGGGGATCACATGGCAGCTGTGTGGAGTGAAGTATAGGCTGAAATCAAAAGGTCTTGGAAGGCATTTTGTTCCATTGAGTAAAGTATATTACTCACATTCCTCAAACGTCACACCGACGTGACAAGAGGAAGAGGGAAGAGGAGACGATGTGCTGATGTCACATTCAGAAAAAGGCAGAGACCTTGGAATTCTAAGGTTTTATATGCTGGCAGTAATCACAGGTTTATATAAATACGCTTGTTCTAATACATTATTGTTTCTATAGTAACAGCTTTGTATGGCGGATATGCCGAATAATCTAACACTAATAATAAACTGAATAAAAACATACTGTTATTTAACAAAGAATAATGTCTAATTATTGATATGGTGGAGGTTTCTGTTAGGGGATGTTTATTTAACACTTATGGAAGGAGTCTCCAGTGTCATTGCTTTGTAACGGTCACAGGTAAAGCTGTAACTTTAAGATTTTCAACATGGAAAGGTTTTCAAGACAGGAGTTTGTGTTTATGGTTTCTTGGTAACATGACAAGCTGTGTTTTTTTCTGTCTTATTATCTTCAAGGGAGAGAAAAAAGAGAAGCTATTGAAGGAATGACTATTTATAGCTGCAACCTTCAATACATAAAAAAAAGACATATTCATTGGCCGTATTTAAGGAATAAAACACTCGGGATGTGTTGTTATAGGAAAATAATCCACTTCTGGCTGGTAACGGTAACTCTGATTCATCACACCATCCGTCATTGATTATTTACCTATAACAGCATACCTGCATGTGTTTTATTCCTTACTTCACACACCAGTAAATGTATATGGAAAGTGTAACACCAAAATATTGCATAAAAGTCAAGAAAACGAATCAATGAATGAATCTGAAAAGCATATCTATTTTGACCATACTGAGGGTCAAAGCTTTATGGCTTATTATCTTATAATCACAAATTGTAAGTGCAGTCACAAGCATTTCTGAATTCTTAGACTTCTATATACATAGATATATAGATAGAGTGCCACTATGTCACTGTATATATACTGTATACTATATACTGTATATATCATGAACTCACCTGACAATTCCACCCCACACCACCAGAGGGCCCCATCACTAGAATACTAGACCATTTCTGGGTTATCCTACACCAGCCGATACACGATACTTCCTCACTTATTGTTTATACGGTATACTTTTGGTTTACAGTATCACGTTTGCAAAGTCTTGCCTTCTTTCCGATTGCATTTCTGAACCTTTATATCTCGTGTCTGGTTTCTGACACTTCTGGATTGTTTACAGTTTGTTTGTTTAGATTTCAGATTGTTTGCCTGTTTGCTTTTAACCCTTTTCCTGCTTTTTAGACTACGATTGTGTAGTGAGTTGTAATACACCCATTTCACAATGTAGGCCACTACAATAAAAAAAAGAAAACGTTGAGTTATTAGAAAAGAAAGAAAGAAATCCCTTTGAATGACAGCTTCTTTTTAGGAAGTGTGGCCACCACAGGTCTGTGTACCCTGTGTGTGTGGGATCAAAGTTGTATCGATCGACATGCTGATACACACATGCACACACAGCTTAATGGATGAGGATCATACCTTGATGAATCCATCCATTCCAATAGCACTGGCTTATGATCGCCGTGTGTGTGTTTGAGGGAGCGCTTTGGATTCTTTAGATTCTATATTCCTCATCTGTGACTCGATTACCTGATATGATCTTCAGTCAGCAGTTAATAAGCTTTGATGTTCAGAGAGACGAGACGTGGTGTGTGAGACTCAGCTGGCGCTCGCGGTTAGATATTAACAACAGGAAGCGACCTTCGTTTGCCTGCTGATCTTTGTCAGAACGGATAAAGGAGCTGATGTAATGATTTTAATCCATGCATTCATTACTGTGTCCTTGGCAACACTCAAGTTTACAGTCGCATGAGAAAACAGGATGAATCAGATCAATAACGCTCTTATGCAGCGCAATGTATGAGTAAGTAGCCTATTTATAAAAGGACCAAACTCATAATGAGCTAAATGAGGAAACTGCAGGAGACTGTCTAAGTGTTTCAGGCATCTCATATCTGTCAAACAAGATTGATAAAAGATGTGTGTTCACTTCAGGTTGTGATGAGGTGCTGTATTTTAAAGTGGGATGGAAATAGCCAGGAGGTGAAACTACACCACAGAGACAATGCAGGAGGTTTAGAAAGTTAGGTTCACTGAACTTAGCTGTTTAGAGCAGATTTTTCTGGCATGCTGGAGAAAAATAAGACATTTCATACATATTCTCAAGATTCATCGCTAAAAGGGAAAACAAATGTCAGTGCAAAGCCAGGAATGTAGACTGGAGTAGGCTACCTTCATCTGCTTACGCTAAGACTGCTTAGTCTTTTCAAACCTCTTGAGTGTCAGGATTATATGTGGTTAGGAAATATCCGCATAAATATCATAAATATCATAAATATCATTAGCATTCATTAAAGAACGGCATCATACTTTTTATCCATTTATAGTTACACTGAATGTTGTGAAATGTCTGCGAAACAAGTTAGTTCATGTTATCACTTATGTTATAGCAGCTATAAACTGTTATTCCCTCACCAGTCCTCAAAGTCCTCTATCCTGGAGATTGACTGTGACCATTGACTGTAACAAAGAACTGACATTGGACACTCCTTCCAAAAAGTTGCTTTGCAGAAAACTTCACTATATTAATTATTTTACGTTTTTATTTGTTTTATTTATTATCTAACTTTTTTTTTTTTATCGCTCCGCCTCCCTGCTCCATTAAGGCCGTTGCTCTGCCTCCCTCCTACGTTAAGGACGTCGCTGTGCCTCCCTGCTCTGCTGACGGCATTCTCCTGCCCCTCCCCATTACGGATCACAGCCTACCCATGGGCATCGCTCCGTCTCCCTGCTCCGCCTCGGCCGTCACTGTGCCACCTGGCTCCGCTCAGGACATCGCCCTGCCTCCTTGCTCCGCTGAGGAAGTCGCTCTTCCCCCTTACTTTGCGGTATGCGTTGCTCCCGTGCTGTACAGAGGACATCGCTTCCTCCCCCGGCTCTGCGGAGAACGTCGCTCCACCCTCTGGCTCCATGGAGAATGTTGCTCCACCCTCTGGCTCCATCTTGGGCTTCGCTCCACCTGCTGGCTTCGCTTTGGCCGTCACTCTGCGCTCGGTGGACGCTGTGCCACCCCTCGGCTGTGCAGAGGAGATTGCTCTGCCTCCTTGCCTGGTGGTGGGCATTGCGTCTCCTGCCCGTTCCACGGTGGGTGGCGCGCCTAAGAACCTTCCTCAGGTGGGGGACGTCTCGTCTGGCTGTCCAGGACCCCCTCTTTAATTTGTTTCAGATGTCGGGAGCCGTGAATTAAAGGTGGGGGGGGGATAACTGTTCTGGTTATTTGTTTGCATTTTCTTTAATAAAAATTTGCACTAGCATCCGACTCCTCTACAATAATCGTGACAAAATGATACACAGTCCAAAGCTACTTTTCTTGTTAAAGTTAATTTGAAAGTTTTAGGTTTGGCCATGTTTGATGCCACAGAGGGAGGCAAGGAAGTGTAAGGAATAATTAGGTGAGTACAGATCAGAAGCGGCTTTTGTAGCTTAAAGAAGGGTTTTTTGAAGAGTGACCGTGTTTGAAGCCAGTTGGGGTTGAGATCCGTCCATTCCTGCGTTTTCAGCTCTTTGGACAGACGAGGCTTTAATGACACCAGCTAGCGCTCTCAAAGACCACGCGTGTGTTCAAGGATGGTATTTTGATCACAGGATTCACTAATCTCAGTCTGGAGAATATCCCACTTGGAGTGCTCTGAGGAGTTGAAATGGAAGAGGGTTTATTCATCTAGCTCTTGGTGCAGTCAAAAAACTAATTGGACCCAAAGACTTCAAGTTATATATCTTAAATTATTCTTCAATTTTCCATCTAGTTTGGTTAAGGTTTATGTATGTTACTGAGAAACATATCTATCTCTATCTTAAAGATTTTCCTCTGGAGGAAAACTTACTGAGACTGGAGATTTCTTCAATAAATGTTAAATAGATATCTCCTAACAGAAAACATTACCATAACAATTACTCATCTATTACCCTTTGTTCCCACTTCTTCCATTTGATGCACTGTTTAGCCACAGGGATATAATTAGCCAGCTACCTGTGTAGCTTGATGTTAGCAGTAGTTAGGCAAGTCCTCTAGTCATGTTAGTTACCAAACTAGCTATCACTAGGTAAACTATGTCATTCTGTATAATCAGTAGTTTATGCTAAGCAGTGTGTTGAGCTGTAGAAGTGATTTGTAATGCTGATGGTGATGTCACATGGTTACATCTGTGATTGGCTGATTCGTTTCAGCTTAAACATCTTCCTTGTTGATCCACTGCAAGACCCAGTATGCCACTTCAAAATCCAGATGTACTCATGGCCTTCTACGTTCATTTCGATTTTGGTTTAAAAGTAACTCCAGCAAATCAATTATGCAAATTATGCAGATGTAAAACAAACACTGAAACAGAAAGTCAGTGTTACGACTTCCTAAACACAAAGGTGAACTTAAAAAAAGGTAAAATGTAAACAGGACCATGCTTCAGTGCTTTAATATTATTTACAAAAATGTCTACAAGTGCTAAAAATTGTTTTGTTGAAAAATTTCCTTTAGAAATAACCTTTAAAAGGTTAGCTCTTTGACATATTTTCAGTGTGAGATTATGCTAGCTAACCACAGAGACATTTCCTCATAACCGTTTTTTTTTTTTTTTTTAACCAAGGGTGCCAATAATTTTGGACCTTAATGTATAGATACTAAAGGTACAAAGGCATCCCACTGAGTGCCCCACCTCACTCTCACTAAGTATATTTAATATTTTTTCCCCCTCATAATGGGTATAGTATATCATATATTTCTAATTTTTCATACATTTCTCTTTTGTCTAATGGTCACCAAAAATCATTTCTTGAGTGAATGTGGAAGGTCAATTCAGAACATGCACCACGAAGAGGTGAAATGTCCACCTGCTGTATGTGCATTAGACAATTTTAGGAGAAACACATTTATGCACACGTAGACAGGTCGATTTGCTTTGATGTACTAAGAAAACGCCTTGGAAATTGAAAACGGAAAAAAAACAGGAAATGAAAATGTGGATCAAAATGCTGGCAATCACACTAAAAGATAAAATGTATGGTTTGCCGTCTTGTCCAATTTGCTATATGTGATGCCTCCTGTTTATAATGTAACTTTTTTCCACAGAAACCCACACAGCTTAGCTTGCTAACTGCCCTATAATGATGCTAGCTGTCACACTAATTGGAATCATTTATATTCCAGGTGAATAAACTGCTTATTAACTAGCTGACCCAGACTAACAAAACAGCAAGAAAATGCACGACTTGATTTATGCTACCATAATCAGAAGCTAATAATGTCTTAATGTATCAGCATGTCAAGCGTTAGCTGCCATAAATGTAATATATGTAGCTGTACACTTCATTAAACCTCACACGTGTTAGCTGTTTAGCTGTGTGTTCGTGAGCTGCCGCAAGGAGTTCACCAAGTGCTGCAGCTTCCCAAAATAAATCAGTGCACCCTCTCAACCCTGTACTTCATGTAGGGGCTGTAAAAAGGTATTTATTACCCAGTTATCCGGCAAATCCCTTTGCTCCTTCAGCTCTCGGCAAAGGAAGGACAGCGGAGTCATTGATTTACCTTTCTATAAACATCGTAGTGCCAGCTCATCCACGAGCTAAACACATCTGGTGCAATAAAAGGTAAAACATGCACACCAAGGAATTTGGATCCAAGGACACGGACCAGTTTTACAACTAGGTGCAGTGGGAAAACAGAGTATGTGAGCAAAATAGCGTTTTTTTTGTGTTTTTTTTTTCAAGCTAGGAACTGAAAATGTTAGACATTTCTGAACACATCCTGTGATTTGTTATTCTTATTATGCTTCTACATATAGGCCGGCTTGTATCAGCACCAAAAGTTTAGAAAATGATCAAAGATTTGTTCATGTAAGTTATCTTTATATATATTTTATATGGAAGCCCTGAAATTGTGAAAAATACGTATAGTGCAGTGCGAGGGCATTATATCAACTGAATATTTCATTATTATGTCGCCATTTTGAGCTATTGTCTTGTTTTTCTTTTTTCTTTTTTTTTTGAGACTAACGTATTGAATATTAATCTAATTCTTATTCATTTAGTATAATTCTTATTCCTCTGCTGCTTTCCAGATTAGCCAGATGTTGCTTTAGTGGAATTCAGTTGACAAATTCTATATGTCTAATTATTATTAATTCACATAATGCATTCAGTTTTGGTATGTCAAATTCAAACAATCAAAATGGCTGCTTTGACAATTATGGAATAAATAAAAGTGTTAAAATATATATGCAAATAACTAAACATCTACTCAAAATAATGAGTTATTAAGCTGAAATTACAAAATATTAAGTCACAATAATGACAGAACTTCAGTTTGTGGCCTTGGTATGAGCACAGTAAGAGTTTTCTTGACATTAAAAATGGTTAAACACGGGTGTCGGACTCGTGTCGAATATTGTTTATGATGTTCACGGACAGGATGTCAAGCCAAGAAGGTTGGAGAGGTGTGCAGAATGGGGAGGCTAGAGGTTATATGCAGATGATGTCCATTTGGTGCAAACCATAGTGATCCTTCAACACACACTTGAACAATTCACTGCGAAGTTGTGAAACGACTTGGATGAAAATCAGCATGTCCCAGTCTGAGACCATGGTTCTCTCATGGAAATGAGTGGGATGCTTCCTTCAGGTAAAGAGAGAGAAATTGCCTTTGATGAAGGAGTTTACGTATCTTGGGATCATATTCATGAGATGATGGACCGGGTCAGTGGCAGCTGTTTTATAGTAACTGTACCAGACTCTGGTGGTGAAGGAGAAGCTCAGTTTTCAGAACTCTGGTTACTGGAAAATCTACCAATTTATCTTCACCTGTGCTGTGGGTAGGGAACGACAGAATAAAATCATGAATACAGCTGCCAGAAATGAAGTTCTTCCACATTGTAGGTTCCCAACTCTGGTCATGGAGTACCCCCTGTCCTGCACATTTGGAGTTTTTCCTCTCTAACTAATTAGCAGGAAAGGCTGCTAATTACCATATTATTTGAGTATCAGGTGTGTTGGGAGCAGGGAAAACATGAAAAATGTGCAGGACAAGGGGTTGGATGCTGGGTTTAGGTGCAGGACAAATGGATGCTGGGTTTACTTTCCATGACAGGCTGAGGATTTCCAGAGTAGAGCTACTTCACCTCCAAATTAAGAAGAGCCAGTTGAGGTAGATGGTGCCTGGTCAGCTGTATTAGGCAACCCAGAACCCCTGGAAAGACCCAGGACCCACTGGAGAGATTATATCCCACAGTTTTCTGGGGAAAATCTGAAGATTCCCCACAGGAGTAGCTGGAATGTGTGGTCAGGGATAGAGAAGTCTGGGCTGACCTTCTCAGATGGTTGCCACCACAAACCACCACCAGGACCAGTGGAAGATTTATGAATAAAAGAAAAGTGAAGGAATCTTTAATCATGGCTTCACAAATCAGCAGTTAAAACATTAGCCTCAAAATAAACCTTGTCTTGGATTAAATATATTCTTTAACTAGCTTCAAAAGGTTTTCTGCAATCCATCTAATATATGAAAACAATCCACAACTGGAATTTATATCTGAGTTTAAAGTTAATTCAAATTTAAAACATGTCTTAAATGCAAACCTGAATATTTGTATGCCTCCGTCACTAGGTAGTGGAGGCGTCACGTTTTCGGGTTGGCAGTCTGTCTGTCCGTGCATCTGTCCAAGATTTTCAAGAATGGGTCTTTGAATGTAGGACTTATATGAAATTATCATTGTAACCAACAGATGAACTGGAATTTGGAATTGCTCCAAAAAAGATCAAGGTCACAGCAAGGTCAAAAGTCATTGGCAGCGCAGGCATCCCCGTCGACGCAATTGGTGTTGAGGTCTACTTCTTAAACAAGGTATTGAAGCCACTGGATTAATAGATACACTTTCATTTAACTCAGGATAAAGCTAAATCGTTGTTAGTATGGATATTTTATGAACATCCTCTAAGGTTCATGTTCTGTTCAATATTTATGAATGTTCTGTTCTTTTTCGGCAATCAATAGCAGTACAATTGTAGCATTTACTGTAAAATGCATAATACATCATATCTTCATTTCAGTTATTAATAATACAAACAATGTGGATGGAAAGCAAGCTGCTAAAGCCTTGTTCATGCACGGAGCTCTGCTTCATGACAGAGTGGAATGAAAATGGGAAAAGAGATGGAGAAAATGGGCCACTTTTATTTCACCTCGTTATATACAGCACGTAACGTGAAGCTACTAAGTTATTCGGCTGGTATAGCTGCTAAACTCACAACACAGAGTATACAGTATATACGTTTGTAAATATATAACACCAATGACAAGCTGCACCAGAGAAATTCATGGGTTAAATTATGTAATTATTATCAACGGATAATAATGCCTTAATGTATATATATGTATATATACTATATATCACGGTATCATGTGATACTGCTTTAATTTCACAAGGACTTTATTTTTTGACAGAAATAGAATATTTTATTACAACAAACCTCTCAGCACTAAACACAAAAAAAAATTTGACTGTTTTTAAAGTCAATTTTCAGTACATTGAACAGATAACACATAGTGACACATTAATAATGTCCATCTAATTTCTTTCTAATGTGCAGCAAAATATAAAAAGAGAAACTAAATACATTTTAATTTCGCTGTTTAGCATTGAATTGAATGAACACTGGGTCATTTGTGGTTATAAATATAAAGAAAACATTTAATAACATCAGGTATTGGAGTTGGAGGTGGACACAAGTGCAGAAGATGATTTAATAAGTGCAATACAAAAAAAAAAAGTAAAAAAAAAAAAAAAAACACTAAGAACATGAACTAGGCAAACGTGGAAACACAAGAACATGAAGTGAACATGACAAACACTAGACAAGGAGTGCTACAACTGTCAGAACTTAAATTCTAGTGCTCATTAGACATGAACGTCACTCAGGTGTGTGTGATCTTGTGATGTACAGGGGCTGATGGGTAATGTAGTCATGACAAATAACACAGGCACTAATATCCTAATGAGTTATCCATTAATCTATTATTATTATTATTATTATTATTATTATTATTATTATTTCGTTGTATCATTTATAATTTATTTATTTACTATTAAAACAAGAAAAGAAAAAAAAAACTGTTCTCAACGCTCCAATTCTGAACTTTTTATTTTCTCTAATTATGAATAAATATTACAGATATTTACCTGCCATTTTGTGCATTTAGACATCAATATGTTATCACATCACAAAAATCGTTTTAGTCTCCACATTGTTCTTTTTTCCTGATTGTGTTCACCTGACACGTGTTACCCAGATAGCACACACACATCAACACAACAAGCATAACTTACGTCTCAACAACGTTGTTCACTGATTGGGAATACGTTAGCAGCACATTGTTTTTTTGATCATCCATTTTTTTCATCCATGTTTGGATATAATATGTGATTTAAGCCCATCAGTGTTGTAAGACAGCGGCTCATAAATCGTTTGGTGATGATTTATTAAATCTCGCCATGTGATTGACAAATTCAGCTCTTCTTGCAACTTTCCGTCAGTGACTAATTCATGTAACCTACATTTCTCTTAACAAAACTGACTACAGGAGCAAATATACCATCTTCTCAAAACTATGAAACCTGCAATATTAAGAAACAATATGTATGCCACATTGTTTAGATGTAATGTGGGCATGTTCTGGGGAGCTGTTATTTGCTAACTGTATTTGAACCACTGTGCTGTGGACTTCTCGATTCTGATTGGACAGAATGTGATTAATATTCTATGACAGCAGCTGTGACAGTAGTGCAGCTGCAAGTTAGCGTTAGTACACAGTAATGGTCTATAGAATGGTACGTACAGTAAGTATGCAATTCAAGGCAGAATACTAGTTTGTTTAGACGAGGTAGATGAACGAGGAAATTTGTACTGCTGAGCTACGCTAGTGCAGCGTGCAGGGTAGTGAAAAAGACTAAAATAACACATACCCTATTCATTTAAACACGGCTTTCTAAACGTGACTCCCAGAAGGGAATACGATTATGAAATGTCCATTTTTTTAAAAGCGCTACACAAATCAGCTTTCATTCAAACAGGCAGTGCAAATCCTAAGCAACGTGTTCTCCTGGCTGAAGGCAGGACTATACTGTGAGTATCAAACACGAGTAAGAAGAGTCCAAGGACAGGCGGTGCTTACCTACTGGCCAGTGATTAAATCCCATATTTTTCATTTATTCTCCCTCATAACCCCTGAGAGAGGTTATTGGAAATCCAACAAGAAGATATACAGCCATATCCAAAGCCTTTCATATCAACGAGATCTGTGAGTGTGTGAGGTGTGTGAGAGCTGCGAGTGTTACGCACCTGGCTTTTCTTAGCTCACACACAGCTGTGTGTACTTGCATATGAGATAACATTGTTCACAGCGAAAAACTAATTGGAATCACACAAAACCGACACTTTATATTCTTCACTGCAGAAACCTGCAGAAATCGAAGAGTGCAGAGTCGAGGCGAAAAGATTAAAGATGAAATCATTAAAGAAATGAAACGCTTAAGAATAAAAAAAATGCTTTGTTTGTGGTCTATAATTAACTGGGAGAGGAAGTAAGTCTTCTCTTGGGGAAGATCTAGCTGACTGCATATTTTTAATGTAAAAAGGTGGTAGTGGTGAGAAACGCAATGGGGGCATGCGGCTTTAGGAAGCTAATCAACGAGATGGTGGTGTGAGTTACTGTTACAACCCCGAAGTTGATTATTTTCCAACAACAAAATGACCTGAAGTGTTTTCATATACCATAGCGATTTGTCAATTATTACAATTTCTATTAATCGTTATTCATTTACTGTTTTATTGTTAGCTCCTGTTTACACTTATGTTGTAGCAGCTTTAAGCAGTCATTCCCTCACCAGCCTCTTGTTTTCTCTTGCTTGAAGTTAATAAAAAAATACGATTCCCCTGGTGGAAAATGTTGTAAAGCGCTGACACTGGAGACTCCTTCCATAAATGTTAAACATCTCTATATAGAAAACATTGTAATAAAAACATTATTTTATTTTATTTTATTTATTTTTTTTTGTGGAGCGCCTGTCATACAAGCATCTGTTTAAGCTGTTACTATAGAAACAACAACATGTGGTTTGCAGCTGCACTACTGTCAGTGCTACTGTTATAGAAAACAAATCAACCCTTTCTGACCTCAAGTTCAAATTTATTTCACGTTTTTCATAAGTAATCTCCTTGACGATTGACAGCAGGTTAAACAAAACATGCTGCACATGGCAATTAAAATATTTGTTTATGTGCATGTTGCCATTTCATGGCATTATGTTGGCCAGATGAAAGTGAGTAATGTGGACTCGAGCCACAGCATCACTCAGTTGTATCTCAGGTATCCTGCGATTAACAGCACCGATCTGGCCACAGATAGTGGACGAGTTTTTGATCAGTAAACAGCAGGATTTGCAAATGAGCTTCAATAGCAACATGAATAAAAAGTGAAGGCATCTTGGATCCGTAGCTGGTGAGGAAGCCATGATGAGTAGAAAAGTAGAATGGTGACCTGCTGTATGAGCTAAAATCAAAATGAGCATTTCAGAGCTTTTGTATCTGTCCTTTAGTATTGTGGATGCCAGTATGTTCATCTAGAAAATAAATTAAAAAATAGTTTTGGAGACATTCTCATTCTGGGAAAATTGTCTGGTCTCATCATGTACTAGTTTTGCCTTCATCCAATTAAATGCTCTCTAGAACGTATATGTCCCACCCCCGGGGGCATGTCTCGCTCTACAGGTGCAGCTTGTTACAAGAAAATATGGTTCCTCAGAGTGTTTTTGATTTGTTGTCAATCATCTGTCGCGTGATTGAGGATAAATGGTTGGAGTTTATTGATTTGGAAGAGGGCAGAGATTGCTTGCCGTTGTTCAATGCCAGAATGTCGCTACCGCAGACTGATGGAAAATATAATTCTGTCTTTATACGCCGTCTCCATCAGTAAGAGTCGGTATTGTTATTTAATCCACTACTCAGGCGCGTCTGATGTCTCCCAGTGACGATCCTACAGCTCCTTATATGACCATCAGCTCAAACATATACTCAAAAACACACGGCATCCCGTCATCTAGGATATTGTCCAGGTTAAAATGGACAGGCTCTTTGCTCTTCTCCATATTTAGCTAGTTTGTTAAGGTTCTGTTGAGTGTGTTTAGATTTGGCGGAGGCGTGGCATGACGTATCTCGAACGCTATTGGCTGTTGTGTAAATCAGCCAAGCACTTCAACAACGCAGTCATTCGTGTTTTCTGTTTCAGAAGGAAACATGTCAAGATACGGAATCAAATCAAAACTTTAACAATAAGAGAGACAAATATAGTGAGAGATTGAGATGGAGGAATGGTGATAAAGTGAACCAGAGACGACACAATGGAACAGAGGCTGACATTCAGACTCGTCTCCCCGATGAGACGCTCCCTGGAGTTCACACTTCAGCCACAAAGAGGAAAGAGTGCCAAAGAACAAAAGGAACACAGAGGCACCATCGACCCTTTCACCACACCGCTATCATCCCTCATTCCCGGGAGCTTGCTCCTCACAGGTGGGCCTCAGTATGTGTGTGTGTGTGTGTGTGTGTGAGTGACTCCCAGGGGGGCTGTGGTTTGATAAAGAGGTGGATAAAAGTGTATGTTGATCTACACGGTGCCCTGATGTATAGTGTATGTGTGTGTGTGTGTTGGAATAAACCTGAATCCTCTTTAGCATCAATTTCAAGAGAACACACACAAACACGCGCAAACCAGCCGGTGTGTGTGAGCTAAGTATTTCTTAGCTCTCTCACACACACACACGCACACACACACAGCTGCTGAAGATGTCTAGATGAGTGCTTCTCTTCCAGGTGGGCTGTCATCTGTGTGTGTGTGTGTGTGTGTGTGGTTTTGAGCATGTGTGTGCATGTATGCGCATGTGCGTGTGTATTTACACGTGCATGTCTCTGTGTAACCTATTCACGACTGGCAAAGCCGAAGTCACTGACTTACTCGCTGCCATATGGCACACAGTCAGTGAAGTCTTTAACTTTTTTTTTCCTCTGTGAGACTGTAATTGTGCGTGTGTCTGTGTGTGTGTGTGTACGAGTGTGTATATGAGTGTGTGTTTGTGTGTGTGGTGCCATCAGGTGCCCATCTGCGCCACCTCAACTTCAAAGCAGCTTTTTCTTCCGAGGCGGCAGATGAATTATTTCAGCCAGCTTTTTCCAGCATGGCACAGAGCAGTGTTTCGTGCGGGTTGGGAAATACAAAACCTTTCAGGAAAGCCACGCTGACGATCCTCCATCTGGAGCTGTTAGTGTGTGTGTGTGTGTGTGTGTGTGTTTGTGAGTGTGTGTGTGTGTGTGTGTGTGTGTTAATGTAGAGGATTTCACACTGCGGGCTGCTGGGGCCATGGAGACGAGGAGGTGAAGCTTCAACAACCCGATCCCGGGGTAAATTAATAGAAAATGTAATAAGATAGATAGATAGATGGATGAATTTTATTCAAATGTGGAACACAATATTGTGAAATTCAATACTTAGAATAAATGTATTTAATCACACAATGAAATGCAGAAACACAATACTGGCGTTGATTTACATTCATTATGTGTGAGGTGTGATACATCAAATATCTTCATGTGGCATGTGGAAAAGGCCAAAAGACTTCCTTTTTTTCCCCTTTATTTTCTCTCTGCTTCTTGGTTCTTAATTAATTGAAGAATTTGAATTATTCGGTCTCAAAACCTTTCAGGAAAGCCGCGCTTCCCATACCAGCTGACAGGAGTTCACGTGTAAGGCAAATCACAGGTTTATATTAACGCACTCGTTCTGATATGTTATTGTTTCTGTAGTAACATCTAACCCAGGGACTTGTATAGAGGATGTAAGGAGACGTTTATTTAACATTTGCTGAAGGAGTCTCCAGTGTCAGCACGTTGTAGCAGTTAGTGAGTTTTCCGAAATCCTCGGGACAGAGGAGTTTACGCTGAGCAGTTTTTTGGTAACATGACAAGCTGCGTTTTTTTTTTGTCATATTTACTTCAAGAGAGAGAAAAAAAAAACCTGGGATGATTGTTTATAGCTGCTATAATGTAACAGGAATGAACTTGTTTTCTGGATATTCAACAACGTTAAAGATAAAAAGTATGCCGTGTCATGCTTTAAAAAATAACATAATGTTATTGTTAGCAAACTCCTGTAGTCTAAGAGGAATAAAACACCTCAGGGCATACTATTATAGGAAATTAATCAATGCTGAGGTGATAACAGTAGCTCCAGCTAATCGTCCCACCACGTTGTTGATTATTTTCTTATAAAAGCATGTTCCTGAGGGTTTTATTCCTTACTAATCATTTAAGTTTAAAACTGTCTTTTTTTTTTCTTTTTTTTTTTTTGCTATTTATTGCTTTTTAACAATAAGTTATTGTTTTGCACTTGTACCAACTAGTCTTTTGTCTTTCAGGTCCAATCCAAGCGGAGATGTGAGCAGTTGTACATTTTGGTCTGGTGTAATCTAATTAAACCATTCTTTCTCGTTACAAATCCGTTATATATGTATATTATAGATATATTTAGACATATGTTTAATATAACACACCCACCTTCTCGCTCTCTTCTTCAAGCCTAAACAGTCAAAAGACAAAAACAAGATGGAGCAGACGCAATAAAGCCAAGTGCTAAAGCCCTAGAAGTATTAAACCTCTCTACTTCTATCCCTCACGACTTATCTTTCCATTCCTCTCTCCCTCCCTGCCCCGCCCGCTCACACTCTACTGCCATCTCTCAATCTTTATTTAAACAGCCGGCCCATAAGTCAAGTTGCACGCCACATCTGCGGGCCCCGCGAGGGAGACATTAAAAGCAGCGCTGTCACTCCTTCCATCCTTATATCAGAGAGATAAACAGAGAGAGAGAGAATGTGAAGTATCAGACTACGAGACTTACGAGCAGTCCAGGCCTGTCAGAGTGTGCAGTTATGAGGATCTGGATGTGAGATTTACGGCTCGTCTGCAGGGAGGAGACACACACACACATGGTCCTCAACACCTCCAGATATATCACCATCACTCTGTCTGGATTTCACTGACCTCTTCAACTCACACACACACACACAAACACACACACACCACCCAGCCGGAGCAAACCGGACCAACACCTGACCCTCAGGGCCTTTTATCCTTCATGATAACTAAACAATAATAATAATAATAATAATAATAATAATAATAATAATAATAATAATAAACATGGATGCATGATATCAATACTGATACTGGTATCAGGTATATCTGGTCCAATCTCAGGCTTATTGACTTGTACTTATAAAAATGCTCCAATACAAACAATCCATGCCACGTGATAGTATGTGATGTAAGCCTAGTGTACGTTGTCACACTAATTAACAGATGGCACAAAATTGTGGATGAATTTCACGATTAGTGATGGCTGTGAACTGTGAAAATATCAAGAAGAGGAACTACAGAATCTTCCTACAATACAACTAATGTAACTGATAAAATATCTTAACGATAGAGTTCATCCCTTGCACGAAAAAAGCCAACCAATGTCGCTGAACAAATGTCTACAGACGAGGCTAGGTGAGTGAAAATACCAGTACGTTGTTCCTGATGATTAGCCGCTATCGATCATTGACAATGAGGGATTCTGACGTAATAAAACAAAAGCGTAATTCTGTACAGAAGCGCTTTTCCAAGGTGAAACAAAGCCAGCTCTTCTCCATGGCACCTCCACTCGATGCAAACTGACTAATGTAGCTAGTGAATGTACTTCATTGAAAATCAACTCGCCGATGTTATAAAGGACGGGCGAAGTAGTGTACCAAAAAAAATGTACAGGATAATAATAGAACCAACAATAAAATAAATAATTCAACTGTATGTTTTGCTAGAAAGAATAAAGCCACCACCAAGAAAAAAAAAACTCAAGTTTTTGCAGGAAAAACAAAATAAACTTAAAATATTTTTTATTAAAATGAAGTATTAATGCTTTTGTGATTTTGCTGGAAATAAAAAAAAAATTGCTGGGAATAATAAAAAGAAAAAATATTGTTTTTTTTTTTATAATTTTTATCTGGAACTAATAAAAACAACAGTAAAAATAAACTCTAACTGTAGGTTTTTGCTAGACAATATAAAACCAACAACAAACAAATAAGCTTCAAGTGTACATGTTTGCTGCAAAAAACAGCAAAAACAACAAAGTAAAATTAGAATCTATTTTTTTTTGGATAGAAATAATAACGCAACAAAAATCAATTTAATTTTTCTTTTTTTTTTGGAAATAATAAAAACAAAGAAACAAAAACAACAAAGAAAATAAGTTTAAATTGTGCATTTAGGATAGAAATAATAAAAAAAAAAGAAACAAGAAAATAATAAACTTAAGTGTGTATTTATGCTGAAATAATAAAAATAACACCTGCATTAAATTGTACCTTTTTGCTAGGTATAATAAAACCAACAACAAAAATAAACTCAAAATGTACATTTGTAACTAATTAAACAACAGCAAAAAATCTAATTTGTATATTTTAGTTTTAAAAAATTCAAAACAACAGCAACAAATTAACATAACAATTATATTTACATAACAATAGGAATTAGCATGACTGTGTAGCGTCTGTCTTTGGTATGTAATGTGTGAAGTTTCGGTGTGAATTTACAGCGTGCGATCTCTCCACAACGGATGAGAGGATGAGCTCTGCGCCGCGGGCGCTGGATATGTAAAACTCCTGAGTGATGGAGGAGCGTTCAGTCACTCGCTCTCCTCCTCGCTGATGTGCTTATGACTTCCTCCACACCTTAAATCTATCACACGCAGGCACGCACAATCTGTCAAGTGCATCACAGGAGGGGGATACTTCCACACACTGGCATTTATAAAAAGAGATAGATGGAGGAGGAAGGTTGAGGCTTTTGCAGTTGCTTCAGAAGCGAGGGAGAAAGAAAAATAGAGCCCCAAAAAAAGGAAATACCCTGACCTGTTATTTCAGACGAAATATTTAGATGTGCCATTTTGCTCGTGTCACAGAGCCATACCCATTTTTTCATCTTATTTTTCTTATCATAGCTCTTTCTAAAAACCAAAAAATGTGAAAAGTAGACCCTATATTCGAGGTGCTATTGAAATATTTGTGATGTTGGACTCAAAGCCCCAGTTACGACCAAGTGTAACTTCATGTCGGCTACTTAGCAGTCTACGAGATGAAGAGCCTGAGCACACTGACAGAGGTATTAGCATGAAATTAGCAGCTTTTGTAACTGATCTGTCCCACTGGCACCACTATGAACAATGATGCTAGCCAGCTAGCTAGCTAAAGTTACCACAAAGGATATTAGCTAGCTGGTCTCTAGCTAGTTAGCTTATCGAAACTTGATGAAGGTCAGAACAAACCTCTATATTAGCAGTTGTAATGAATTAGCACACATTTCCCCAATTTTAGCACACTCGTAAATTTCAAATAAAACACAACATTTCACAATAAATGATGGATCTTTTGACTAGCTCTGAAGGGCAAAGTCACTCAGTCGACACATGCTCTGTTTACTGAGGCTTGGTATTTTACTTGATTCACTCTCATTGCTTGTGTTCTTTTATACAAATATTGAGACACGTCTCACCTCCATCCCCCGTTCCTACCTCCTCCTGCTCCATCTCCATCTTGAACAACCCCGCTGATTATTCAACACCTGTTCATGGCTATGAGTCTCCCTGTGTCTCATTAGTCAGTGTATTTATACACCTCTGTTGGTCTTGTGTTTGAAGTCTGCCATGTATTTATATAGCGGCATTAAGCTTATGCATTAAGCTGTTTTACATCATGATTGTAAGCGTAATTAGGCTGAATTCTGTAAGAGAAGGTATGTTGTATGTTCTATGAAAATATCTTATCACAATTCTCAAAGGCATTTCTAGCATACAGAATATGTATCGAATATTTGTATAGTAGCTATATATATATATATAAGAGTTGGATTTTGGCAGCTGTTCGACTGGAGCTACCAATATCAAGTCCAAGGAGATCTCAATGCAAGTGAAGGAGGCCATCATTAGGCTGAAAAAACAACATAAATCTATAAGAGAGAGAGCAAAAACCTTAGGTGTGGCCAAATCAACAGTT
>CM075009.1:2510612-2522858 GCA_037576675.1 Pangasius sanitwongsei | reverse complement strand
ATACCTTTGAGCCCCTGAAAATGGAGGTACTTTGCTGAAAATGGCTATAATTCCTAAATGGTAAATGCCATATTTTTCTTTCTTTCTTTCTTTCTTTCTTTATAGAAAAAAAGAAATAAACATAAATAAATTGCTAAATGAATTAATTGTTAAATAAATAAATAAACAGACGTGATGCAAGTAATTTGTTAAACAGACTAACCAACAAACATACACAGGTCATAAAGAATAACTTTTGCTTTTGTAAGTAAAATTGTCTTTCTTTCTTTCTTTCTTTCTTTCTTTCTTTCCCTCTTTATATTTTTTTTCCTTTCTAGGAACAAACATGTTAATAAATTGTCATTCTTTAATAGATAGCTAGCTAGATAGACAGATAGTGTGAGCAATTTGTCATAAATAAATAAATAAATAAATAAATAAATAAATAAATAAATGCAGCACTACAACAGACTATTTCTCTCCTCTTTAGAAAGTCGGACCATTAACCACCCAAAGAACCCTTGAGGAACATTTCTTTAGTATATATAATAACTGATTCATTCGCTGAATCATTATTTCTTCCTTTCTTTTGTTAAATAAAGCCCACCCTTTTATCAAGTTTCCTTTTTCTCAAGAATAAGTCTTTGTTCAGGAATAACTGGAGTGTAGTTTTTGTATCCATTAGTAACTCAGGAAATGGTGGGGTGTTTTTTTAATTATTTTTATTTTTTAAATATATGGCTTTTAGAGTCTCTTGCCCTTTCTCCCTCCCTTTCCTCCACGCCTCCTCTCGTCCCTTCACCACACAAGGCTGTGAGTGTGTGCAGTGTAAAGGTGTGAGTCATGCGGAGCTTCCTCCACTGTAAAAAGCTCCTCCGGCTCGAGTGTTTCAGTAATCAAGCCCCGCATCTCGATGAGCCGCTTCGGCAAATCGATGCAGATTTCCTGCTGAAAAGCCTCTTGAGGAAACGGCAGAGGCGCACAAAGATGCTCTTAATAACACACGTCAGAATTAAGCCCAACTGCTGGTGGCTTTTTATGCTAATAAAGAAATAGAAAGTTTCAGTGCTGGAGAGAGAGAGAGAGAGAGAAAGAGAGGGAGACTTAAACACCCACTCTGCAATTACTGACATTTCACAGAAGAAAGCATTCTCTCCTGTTAAGTACCTGCTCCAAATTACTCCTATTTTCTGTTCTGTACCTTTTTTCTGTTTTTTTCTTTCTCCTGTATTTTTCTTTTCCATCGAGTTCACCGCTGCCAAAGGTGCTACTGCACCACAGAATTAGGGGGTGTGTGTTGCACATGAAATGTCAGGTCATATGTGAGGTTGCTTCTCAGGTAATAAAAAGATAGAAGAATTAAAAAAAGGGGGGAAAAAAAATAAGTAAAATAAAAAGCGAAATATTACAGCTTTGAGTAAGTTCCTTTGCAAAGATAAGTCCTTGGCTGAGGAGCACATTCCTACCACAAGCAGCTCACGGTCATAATAAAGAAGAAAGAACTATTAGCTTGGAATATCTGACCTGTGAGTAGGAAAAAAACAAAGAACATGCCCTCTCCCTCATCTTGGAATTTTTATTCCGTAGATCCAGAGTCTATCCCTAGATTTGGCCTGGACATGTGCTGGAAGCACAGGTTCTTTCTAAAACCCCCAGTGAGGGAAAAAAAAAAAAAAAAAAAAAAAAAAAAAAAGGAAAAGCCCTCAGTCTCTCAGCTTGGAATTTGTATGCAGAAGATAAAACATCTATTCTGGAAAAACTGGGAGCAAAGCAGGAATACATCCTGGATAGGAACACCAGGGCGCATTCACACACTCGTACACATCTAGGGGCAATTTAGTGGCACTCATCGAATGGTATGTTTTTAGAAGGTGGAAGAAAATCAGAGAACCTGGAGGAAAGTCACATGGACACATGGAGAACTTATTTATTTATTAGCAATAATTCCTTGAGATGTGTGCTAGAGTAGTTGTATACATTCTCATAAAAGGGTCTTTTTAATTGGGTCTAACTTGAAACCCGCTCTGATATGGAAATATACCCTCTCTGTTGTGGGGTTCTACAGTACACAGAGCCTTCAGGGGTTCTCACCCTATATGCACATCCTTCAGGCTTCTAGATTTATCCTGACATTTGGCCTGTACATGTGGTTGAAGCCCCTAAAGGTTTTACCTGAATCGCTCTCTGATATGGAAACACTCTATTGTGGGGTTCTACAGTACTTAGAACCTTTATAGGTTTTCATGCATGTGGCTTGTATATGTGGTGAAAGCCCCTCAATGTAGAACCCTCTCTGATACATTATGTTAAATGATCCCTAGGAATGAATGTGTGTGTGTGTGTGTGTGTGCTTGGTGCCCCATTCACGATGTATTCCCACCTCACAGCAAGTATTCCGTGGACAGACTCTGGATCCACCCTCTAGGAATTCCACGTTGAAGGGCTGTTTCCATTGCTTTTTCCTAGTTGGAGGTCAGAAATTCTGAGTACCCAGCATACGTATCATGTTTGAAAAAAAGAAATAACATTTAACATACAATTATGAATATTTATTTGTTTGTTTGTTTGTCAAAATACAGGAGATACTTCAGATACTTTTCTCCATCTAGAGTAGTTTTACCAAGCCAAGACTTTATTATGCCACACTGACACTGATCTATATTATTTGAAATCTCACTCACACACACACACACACCACACACACACACACACACACACACACAAACACACACACACACTCACACACTCCTATATCCATCTCACACATCAGTACACACAGTGATGCCGCTTGAACTGGATGTTTCTCTGTGCGAGGGCGTTGTGTGTTTAGTATTCACTGTGCAGAGTGTTTTGTGTACGTAGAGGCTTTTTCAGCCCCGGTGCTTCGGCTTTGTAGGCACTTTCCTGGCGGCCATTTATCTTGTCTCAAAAGATGTATGCCAGCATGGAAATATCCGCCATTTTACTACGCTTTCATAAAACATATTCTTTGGTAATGGTCTTCTGTCGAGCCCTTATGTATTATTGAACAGCACTCATTTTCATTCAAACAACCTGTAAGTCCTTCATGGAGAGAGAATGTAAAAGAGAAGACGAAGGGGGGGGGTGAATACTTAATAACACATTATCAGAAAATTAGTCACCTTGTCCTTTGCAGGCAATTTTCCCGAGCTCGGTGCTGTATTTATCAAAATGAGGCGAGGTAAATGCGCGCTTCTGACGCGCTTTTATTGGCTTCTGTTTACTTCAGGTCTCGCTTAGCAGAGGCACAAAGGTGCACACACCCTCACACACACATACGCACACACAGATATGTACACACATTTCTACACACAGACAGAATGACAGATGCAATTAGACACAAATGCACACATTCCTAAATAGGACACACACACATGCACACTGACAGACACACATACACATTTGCACATGGACATACATACACTTGTGCACACAGACACACACATACACGTGTGTACATATATACATATACACATAGACATGCACATTTGCATGTAGACAAACACACACATACATATGTGTATATAGATACAAATACACATGCACATAGACATGTACACATGTGCAGACACACACACATAAATGTGCATACAGACACTCATATGCACTTGTTTGAACAGACACACACATACAAACATGTGCACATAGACACAAATTCACACATGCTTAAAGACACATACACACGGGCACATAGACACACACATGTACATGTGCACATAGACACGCATATACACATGTTAACATAGACGCACATACATTCATGCTTAAAGACACATAGACACACGTGCACATACACACACATACACACATGCATATAGTCACACACATGCACACAGACTCACACATACACTTGCTTGCATAGACACACGTGCGTACATACTTACAAACGTGCACACACATGCTTACACACACACATTTGCACATACATTATACATGAATACTGTACATACAGTAGATACACACATGGGCACATACACACAAACGTGCATACACACACGCACACACACACACATAGACACACAGACAAAGATAGACATTAACATATTAATATCTCTGCTTTAAACAGGCAGCTTGTTCCCCTCTTTCGCTCTCCAGTGACTGACCGCATGCTGCGAGTGTGTGTTATGCTGCGAGTGTGCATCATGCTGTGAGTGTGTCACCACATTAGCTAAGGAAGACCTTGTCCCTTTCATTACTGCATGTTCTGTGACACACTCACACCTATACTTTGTTCTCTGCAGATGTACATCACTGTGAAACATTCAGTGTGTTTATCAGGGTGTGTTTATCAGGGTGGGTTTATTAGTGTGTGTTCGTAATTACTCAGGACGAGATATTGAGCTCTTCTGTAATTGAATCTAAAGACGTTGTGCACAGAGCGTTAATTTATGAGCAGTCTGAAGGATGGTGCTCGTTTAATGCGAGTGTTACTCATACCTCATGCTGTTCTGACAGCAGACGGCCCGTGATTGATCTGCTTCATGTCACCTGAGCTTGTTAATTGATTTGAATTGTGTTATTATTCATTATATATTTATTTTTTACTCACATGAAATCGGCACCATAACAGACTGAGGAAAGAGCACTGCATGTTGGAAAAAAGGGAAGAAAAAAAAAGAAAAAAGAAACAACAAATTAAAATGAAATAAACCTAAACCATAAACTGTAACCATAATTCCAAAAGCTACTTTATCATTATTATTATTATTATTATTATTATTATTATTATTATTATTATTAGTAGTAGTAGTAGTAGTTGTAGTAGTAGTAGTAGCAGTTGATTAATTTGAAATTATTATAGTTATTTATTTATATTTTTATTTTTTATTTATTTGAATTATTTTTTTCCCTAAACTACACTTCCCTGCTTTACCCGCTTTCTTCTTACTATTTTATCTACATTTATTTTTTAGTTACATTATTATTTTATTATGAATGATTTATTATTAGAATTTAGATTATATATTTTATTTAAATGTTATTATTATTATTAGTAGTAGTAGTAGTAGTATTCTTTTTTTTCTTTACATTTGTCAGGATTTTTTTTTTCTCTTTTTTTTTGTGCACACACTTGCATATAGCATCTCCTTTTCATTCATTTATGTATTTATTTATTTATTGAGGGGGTGTAACCCATGGAAAACATCCCGACTTTAACTAACCCTCACCCTGGTCCTAAACATAAACATAAACTCCAAACCTCTTGCTAACCCTGAAATAAATTTTAACCATCAACCACTGAAACTAAAATCTGTTTAACTGGAGCTGTAATCTCTTATATCTCACCTTAAACCTTAACCCTGACCTTATGTCTTACACTTACCCCTAAATTACCATTACCATTAACCCTAAAACCAATCCTTATCATAAACTACCTGAACACCATTCCAATGAGTTTCAGTGGAGCTACTGAATAATTCCTGATTTCCTGAAGAATACGCTTTAAGATCAGTAACTGAACAATAATTTGGGATTTAAGGGGTTAAATAACAAACTCATCTCCATATTTATCAAGTTGGGACAGTAATTTTGTGCTAAATAGATTTATAGTTTTATGATGTAGCTAATTTCTAAAACTATAAACTTAAGCAGCATCTTTCTGCTTTATGAATGGTTTGTATAATCTGTTGGGTTTGATTAGCTTGATTCTCATGCTGCATATTTGGATCCCGATCGTTCAGTATATAATTTTCAGCACCATATTTTCCATTAGAGTGACTGCTCCATTTAGCTTATATTCACACTAGCGAGCGAAAAAAGCGCCAGGCGACCCGTCATTTCACGTGACAGTGCACTACTTAGAGCGATGATTCTGGCAACAGTGAAGAGCGACAAATCAAAATGGAGTTTACTCCATTTTAGGCAAATTAGTTATGACTCGGTGAAGCGACAAATTCAAATGATTGGCTTCAGTAAATTCCTTGGGCCAATCATATGGTGCAGGTCGTATGATGTCCCCCAGGTCTCTACTCCCACAACTTTTAGTTCCTGCATGTTGGTTCCCAGGAACTTCATGTTCAACCCAATTCATGTCAGATTAAGAAATGGAAAAAAAAAATAAATAAATAAAAATCTTACAAATTATTTCTTTTCTGTCTAATGATCCAGGTTATACGCTGTATATTCCAATGGGAGAACATTATCAATTAGCCTTTATATTAAAATATATTTTGAACAAAAGTAAAAAAATAAATAAATTATCCAGTAGCAAAAACATTCAGGCTACTATTCCTCATAAGAATCTCAAAAAGCTGAATAGCGAGAGACACATTAGGTGAAAAATTTGTCATGATTTAGAGCCCTAAATGTTCTGGTTTTGGACGCCTTAAATGTTCTATGTAGAACCCTACAACAGTGGGCGTCCCTTTCAGATGCTGCTCCAGATAAAACCATTTTAGGTTTTACTTAGCCATAGCTAAGTATAGCTATCCCAAGTACTCCAGAAGAACCCATTTTCAAAGCTCCTAGAAAAAAAGTTCCATCTAGGACCTTTGGTTTGCCATCTGAGACAACAGAGGGTATTTTTTTCTCAAAAAAATTCCATGTAGAACTCACTAGCCTTATGTAATGTGAATGTACAGTATGATCTCAGAAAAGGGTTCCTCAAGGTTGTTCTACGAATGAAAGGCTGCAGTTAGATTCACTGCAGTCCGAGTAAGGCTTCAAAAAGTTAGGGGAAAAGCGTCAAAATTCTACAAAGATCTCTACAAAAGAGGGTTCCCTATCTAAGTTTCAAGTAGAACCAAGGGAAACAAGAGAGTTTCATGCAGAACCACCATGTTGATGAAAGAGGTCAAAGGAGAATGGCCCAAATGGTTGGAGCTGACAGGAAGGCTATTGTAACTCAAGTAACCACTCTTTACAACCATGGTGAGCAGAAAACCATCTCTGAACATGTTGAGGCGTATAGCCTACAACAGCAAGAGACCACATCGGGTTCCAGTCCTGTCAGGCAAGAGCAGTAATCTGAGGCTACAGCGGCCAGAGGCTGAAGACTGGAAAAAGACCAGGTGATGTTTTGAGGCTAATACTACATGATTGGCTGATTGGATAATTGCATGAATGAGCATGTGTAAAGGGGTTTGTATATATATATATATATATATATATATATATATATATATATATATATATATACAGTATATATATATAGAGAGAGACCTCAGTTATAACTCACATAATGACACTCTGAAGAACAGTGGAGACTTTACAAGTTCAAAGTTAGAGCCTTTACAATCGAGTTAGCCTCTGGACACTCTGTGATTATGGACACTTTAAAACCTTCTCTCTCTCTCTCTCTCTCTCTCTCTCTCTGAGAGCTCCAGTAGTGTGGGTCTGATCTTAAACTGGTTTCTGTGGTAAATAAGTTTGGACTCTATCTCTCTCCATTTGATAATGCTCTCTGGAGCATCTGTGCAGCGCTGCAGTTTATTATCGCGCCGTCGATACTAACGAGATTTCTGCGTTCTGTTGAGTCCACCTCTACATTATTGAGAGTGGGCTGGAGTGAGGGAGGGACATTTTTGTCGAATTACAGTAGGTCTGAATTGCTGTGAGTTGAGTGAGTGCGTTATGCGAGCTGAAGTTTGCCATGTCTTGATATATGTACTGCAGCGTGTGTTTGTGTGTGTGTGTGGTTTATAGATTTAATGTATAGTATAATAAGCCTGAAGGTGACCCTGATCCTGCTAACGCAACAAAGTCAGTTCATAAATAATACACTTACAATGCTGCTGTGTTATAGTGCTGTATATTTGTGTGTGTGTGTGTCTTAATTCAAGATTTTGGTGAGTAGCAATTTTGCAGTGCTGCTACCATAATTACTGCACACACACACACACACACACACACAACAAAAAAACTATATAGGAAGGTTGAGGAATAAATTTCCACTCTTTGCCGTGACATGTTCCAATGCCGAAGTGTATTAAGCTTCAATTACTAATAAACACACATACTTTTCAGAACACACATGCACACAATACAAATAAACACAGTTTTATTATAGCTACAGGTTTTTCACTGATGAGTAGCTTAAAATATGCCTGGAGAGAAACCTTTAGCATGGCTGTAGCATATAATGAAGCAGTTTTTCTCATTACACCAGCGAAATATACCAGATGCCTGAAGCATTTGGTTATATTTCACACTAGAATAATATAATATGACACACTAAAAGCCCAGAGTATCCTCAATAGTGAACTTTGTTGACACAGTGCAAGGGAAATGGTAAAACAATGCCGTTGCTGATGTTGGGGTTGAGTCCGAGTCTGTGGACTGTGGTGTATGATGTACAGCAGCTAGGAATTAATTTCAGGTGGGAAGCAGAAATATGCACTGCATGATCTGTACAGTTCAACTGAACAGAAGTCTGAGTTGTTCATCCATTTTGCGTGGATGCTAAACAGTAAGAAGCAATGTTGATATTCAGCATTTTTCATTTTAATTATTCAAGGCATGATCCATATATGGTCAACCAGTCTTCCCAGAGTCATAGGAAATAAACTGAACTATATTATATTTCTAAAGAAAAGGATTGAGATAAAACTGAAATGCTAGTAATAGGGGAAGCAATTACATAAAAACTATAAGATTTACCCAGCTTTATCTCCTCCAGCAATTCATCTGCGGTCACGTCGACATCCCTGTGCTCAGAGTCTAGCTAGCTGGCTAGTAGCTTTCAAACCAAAACGAGAACAATTCACAATTCTGATTGGTTAATCCTGTTTCTCGCCAGAGCAGCTGCCAATAAAATGTTATTAAACAAACTTATTTGTTTTGACAACTTTGGTGGTTAAGCGTGGAAGAATTCTAATGATGGCTTTGTTGAACTTTTATGAATGAATCGACCAGTTATACCACAACTACCGTACAAAACAAAGTTGTGATACAAAACAAAGTTCCACAACATTAAGTGTAACTATCAATGGATAAAAAGTCAACCTACCATTCATTAATAAACAAAAAAAATGGTAGCAATTAAAACATGCTGTTTATGGAAAGTGAACCTTTCCTGTAACAGAACAATCCCAAGTGTTTTCTTCCTCACATACATATATAATGAGCTGTGCTGTACAGTATGTGTGTTATGTTAACCACTCAAGAATAAATATTTGGAACTTCGTAAAATATTTCAGGGGAGGTTCAAACCCAAAATAGCTATGCCTCTGGTCCAGGGCAAAGCTCCAGGGTCGAGCCGCAGGGTACGCTTCCTCGGGCGAATCTGTGTTATGATGAGAAAGAAAAGTATAGCTGCATTGTCGAGCATCATGCAGCACATTTGTTTGTCTCTGCTCCATTATGTTCTTTTGTACAAGCTTCCAGCCATGGGTGCTCGATGTAATTATGTCCCTGTACCCACAGGTGAGTGTCTCTGACCCCGTCTCAGTGCATGTGCATGTGTTATTGTTGTGGGAACGCTCCACTGTGCTCCTGGAGGTGCTGGTCATGTTGCCAGCTCTAGCCAATGTCCCTCCGGGTGCGATGCTCCATTTGCAAAGATGCCCAACATCACAATGAGATTAGATTTTCATGCGGTCTGAGCCTTTGATGCACTGACATTATTGTTCTTTATAATTTACAATACAGATCACCATTTTCATGGAAACATTTGGCATCCACAAGGAATGAAATATGAAAAGAACACATTCATATATGATGATGCATGTAATATTTGCAGAATGTTCCTCAACTGTTTACTCCTCAGGCTGTGATCATATGAGATTACATTTTCATATAGTGTGTTTTTTATCTTTGACATATACATGGACAGAACATTACATTCTCAGGAAAAAAGACTGTATAAATATTTAAAATGTATAAAAGACAACCAACTTGAGTGCTGTATTAAATGTCTAGCAAGAAAAGGAACAAAATAAAAATATAATAAACACTGCCTATACAGCTGAATTCTCTGTCCTACTAGACATGGACTAATATTCTAATGAGCACACCTGATTGACAGCCCTCAACCCTGGAGGTAAACACACCAGAACTAGCAATGAGAATTAAGATTTTTCAACACTAAATGTACCAAACCACCCAGTTAGAGATTTAGCACAATAAGATTTAGCTAAGCTTGCTAGATTAGCTTTCACTCACAAGGTTACTTTTCATTAGTTTAGCTGCTGCTTGCTAGTTTATCTTATGTTTGCAAGATTAGCTTTTACTCACTAGAATAGCTTTCATTTCCTAGGTTCCCTTGCACTTGATATAGTAGGTTAGCATTTGCTTCATAGAATTCGCTTTCATTTGCTAGTTTCCCTTTCAGTAATTAGTTTATTTTTTGTGTGCTTGATTAGCTTTCACTCACAAGATTAGCTTCCTCTCACTACAGTAGCATAATTTGTACTTTCTAACTTAGCTTGTACTCACTAGATTCTCTTTCACTGGCTATCACTTTCATTAGCCTTCCATTTTGCTTGCTAGATTAGCCTTAAGCTCCACTCACTTGGTGGCTCAGACTCAAGGAAACTGCTCAAACATGAATGCACTTTTGATACAACTTTTATCCAAGGCCATTTTACATCAAAAGTAAAGAAATAGTCATGCTGTTTGTGTACATAATAGACAATCACAAAATTATTCAGATTTGTGTGTAAACTATTTACTTCTACTCCTTCATTCTTTCCACTAGAGGAATCAGTGGCCTCAGCACCATGACTCATCACTAAATAAAGAAATGAATCCTGATGCTATTTAGCCTGAAGTGTAAACCAGAGCCAAGGTCATAATCTACAAGGTCACTCATTGTGCAGAATCATAAACCAGGGTGGGTTTTAATATATGGATTAAAACAAGGCTAACACAAACTGAAATGTACTAGCCACAAATTAGCCTGATATCATTTGCATAATTGTGATTGGAGGCTACTAGCTTTCAGTTCCTATTTAGCAATCTTAGCATGCTAATTTGGCTTGTCTAGTGTTTTTTTTTTTTGTTCATATTTACAGTATGTTTCATCCTTGTGTTTTAACTGAAATAGAATAGACTACACTGCAATAAATAAATAAATAAATAAATAAATAAATAGGATTTGAAATCACAGCTGTTAGCACTACGGCTACATTTTAATTGTTTCCCCTCATCAATCATAACTAACTAAACAAACAACGTTTTAATATTTACTTACTCAGAAATGTATTATTTAAAACAGTCATTCTAACCCTAGCTTTCATGAAATTTGGCAAGATCCTGTGCGCAGACATGCCATCCTACTGCTCCTCAGAGTGTCTGCAGTTTTTGAAACTCCTTGTACATTTTTAGCATCTGTCTGAAAATGTGTTTCACACGAAGGATTTCATGGTGTTAGCATAGATGAGTGTGTAGTGTAGCAAGAGCTACAGAGATTAGCTGAAATGCATGAGTGAGCGGCCCACTTGAGACTATGTTTTTTAAGAGGACATTTTAAAATGTCTTGTGAGAAATGGTACTACAACAGGATATGCACTCAAGAGTTATTATATCCCCCATCCTTTGTAAATATTTATTTTGGCTATTTTACCATCAAAAGCAGCATGATAAACAAATGAAACTCAAAAGGGTTCAGTTCAGATTCACAGAGAGAAACTTCAGATAATACAAGCTTAAGCATATAGAGAGCCACTTTTATGCCAAAAATAACTGACCTTAAGACTGTTTTTAACAGCTGCCTGCTCTTGCAGACACTTTGGACCAATCCTGCCCATTCCTACACAAAGATTGATCAATGCCACCTGCTCCCACAGAAAGTTTGGTCAAATCAGCCCACTCACATAAACACTCTGGACCAATCCCTCAGATACTCTAGACTAATCCCATCCACTCCTGAAGGAGTTCTGACCGCTCCCACAGACAGTTTCACCAACCCCACCCACTCCCGCAGAAAGTTTGACCAGTCTCTCCCACTCCCACAAAAAATCTGACCAATCCTTCCCACTAACATGGAAAGTTTAACCAATCATCTTTACTCTTGCAAAACTTTTGAACAATCCCTCCTACTTTTGTAGAAAGTTTGACCAATCCCGCCCACTTCCGCAGAAGGCTTACCCAATTTTGTTTATTATCACAGAAAGTTTGAACAATCCTGCCCACTCTTGCAGACATTCTTGACCAATCCCAACCACTCCTGCAGCAAGTTAGACAAATCCCACCTGCTCCTACACAAAGTTTGACCAATCTCTCCTGCTCCTTCAGAAAGTTTGACCAATCCTGATCAAATCCACAGACATGTCTGTGGATTTGATCAGGATTGGTCAAACTTTCTGA
>CM075009.1:2449719-2510512 GCA_037576675.1 Pangasius sanitwongsei | reverse complement strand
TGAAGAGAGTTTTCACAGTTACATGTTAATTGTATCTGTATATATATATATATATATATATATATATATATATATCTTGCATTACAAAAAAAAAGCACATTCGGGTCTTTATGTCAACACTCTCCTTGTTATTGAGCTTCGTTCATGTGTGTATCGTGTTCCTGGGGTTTTATTGATCAAGGGCTTCAGTATAAAATCGTAGCCCTTTATTGTGAGAAGGTCTTGATTGAAAACCATTATGATGTATTGTACACACATAGACATGAAAACCTGAGACAGTTTCTACACCGAAATGAAACATTCCTGTCGTGTTTCCTGTCTTTGGAAGAAAAATAAAGAAGTCAGTATATCATCCTGAAAAACACAGGAACAGAGGCAAGAGTACTGTAAGATACCAGCACTGACTTCTACCTGATGAGAAATGTGTGTATTGCCTCAGGTGAGTTTCGTGTTCTCTAGTGCCATGGAAAGATCTGGATGTTCCTTAAGATGAGAATGCCGAGATGGAGGTTCTGTCAAAGGCCTTTACGGTGAAGGCCCTACAGTGGAGAAGACAGCTGGGATGTTTTAGCAAGACGACTCGCTAACCTGAGGGAAAAAAAGAGAGTTAGAGAGAGAGAGAGAGAGAGAGAGAGAAAGAAAGAAACGAGCTGACAGAGGAATGGTTGCTCTTCTCCCAAACACTCACTCTGTTTATCCACCCAAAGCCCTGCAGGTGAGTGTGTGACTTAGACTCCAAGCTCAAAAGGGTAAACGTCGACGAGTCAACGTGAGGTCTTCTCAAAATAATCTGCTCTAGACCCACAGGGCGCTGGGTGTCCCGGATTGCCCTCGAACACACGGCGGCGTTAATGCAAGCTGAGCTGCATGGCTTCGCTTTCACATTCATTTATATGGAAAGAAGAACATTAGGCCATGCAGGATGAAACCAAACACATCATCAGCGCTGACCTGACACCTCAACATTGTATCTGTAGGAGAGAAATTTCAATGGGAGCCGCCAGTACCATATTTTTAATCACATGATGGAAACATCCACCTTGTACTGCTTGCGTATTAATCTTTATCATTATATTATAATGACGTGATCATCATCATCAACATGATTTATTTTGTAATGAAAATCTTTTTTTAGTTTAAAATTCTTTCATGGACATCTTGGCCTATTCTCACTTCACCGTGGCCTATATTACCAAAAATGTTGTTGGATAGTGATGCAGTGGGATTCAGCCCTCATTGAATCTCTACCTAGAGAAAGCGATGCAGCAGCACTTTAGTGTTTTATGTTGTCCAGCTCTCTCACCTCCTCATCTGTACACTCTGCTAAAACAGATCAGCTTCCAAAGTTTCAACTTCGTTGCTAATACTGCTGTCCACACCATCGAGCTGGTCATGTCATAGATCTCTAACTAGCCGGGTCTGAGTCTCTGCCGTAACTCAGCACCATATAGCTGCATTGCATTCTGGGACTTTGAGTAGAGCATTTATATCAGTGTTCCACTACTTTTATGCTTGATTTCTCATTAATACGATGTTGAAACATCGCTGGAAAATAGTGAGTGAGAAAAGAAAGCTCTTTTGTTCTTGGGTTTTTAGTTATCACTCCTATTAAACTCCAACCTAACTGCGCTGACAACAGTGTGGCAGACAAACGCTAATTTCTCACAGGAATAATGAAAATACAGAACCAACCAATTTATTACCACCAGAATCACTAAACACATCAAAAGATTTTTTTTTTAGTATAAACACATTTTATGTTTCAGGGTGGAGTTTTCCTTTAAATATTGACTAAAAACAAACAGATCTCATGCAAAATATATGAATACATGATGGATGCTAAGATGTGGTTGAAAGACTTTCATGACGAAGGAAGTGGATCCACATGATAGGCAACTAAATACAATGGCAACAGGCGAAAAAAAAAAAAGAAAAGTTTTTTTCAGCGCAAGAGGTAGAATAAAAGGAGAAAAACATCAACATGGCTGATCCAGATGGAAAAAATAAAATCTCTTGTCACTTCTGGCCTGTAAAGTAGAGGTATGGTTTGAGCTTCTTCAATTCAAAAACCATGGGGGGATACAAACTTTTGCTCTCAACTCTAAGGCGAATGGACACACAGTGACTAGCATCATATCTGGAGGTGGCATGACAGCATATCAAGTGTGTGTGTGTGTGTGTGTATGTGCGTGTGTGTGGGTGAGTGTGTGGTGAAAAAAAGTCTGATTAAGAATGCATGATTAACAGTCTGTTCCTAGAACTGGGCCATTTCTAGTTCATGCTGAGCCAGCAGACTGGCCATGGAAACAGCAGAGAAGGAGTGTGTGTGTGTGAGAGATGTGTGTGTTCGCATTATTATTCCATACACTCCAAAATTACATATTGGGGAAATATCGGCTGTAGAATGCGACACGGTATTATTCTGCATGTCAGCAATATCACTATGTCAAACAGCAGCAAGGTCAGGCACAGACTTACCAATGAATTCTGTGTGTGTGTGTGTGTGTGTGTGTGTATGCCCTCATACACTGCACTCATAAACACACATAGTGGGAACAGGATAGGTCTGCCTTTCCCTTCTGCATGATCAAAGCCTCTGAACTCCATGTGGCTAAAGTAAAGAGGTTTAAGAGCGACTCAGGCGTATTACATCCACGGATTTGCACATGTATGACAAACTTTGGAGGAAAATCAGATTTTTTAGACGTGAAACGCCAGGGAAAACTAATGCTATTATGGCTACATTCTACATTAAGCCTCTTAGAGTGCTTAGACACACCTCACATATGAGACCTCTCGCCAAATAAACTAATCCACGTGCAGGAAACGTAATCGCGTGTTAGGTGATCAAACGCACTACAAACCTCCACCAATATGAAATGTTACAGCTTCAAATCCACAGTAGCTAATCTTGTTACCTTGCTTCTCTAATTTCAGGCAGCAGCCAACAGTTTTAAGAAACACACTCGCCTCCAGATGGATCTAATTTTAGTGCTCGTGCTACACATCATGTAAGGACTTCAGGACAAATCATGTGTATATATATATATATATATACTGTATATACCAAACCAGATGCCACTTGGTCTTTTTCCAATCTTCAGCTGTCCAGTTTCATTGAGTGTGTCTCCACAGTAACCCCAGATTCCTGTTCTTGACCTCAACGTACGACATGTTGTGCGTTCTGAGACGCTTTTCAGCCCACCACGGTTGTAAAGAGTGGTGATTTGAGTTACCGTAGCCTTCCTGTCAGCTCAAACCAGTCCGGCCGCTCTCCTCTGACCTCTCTCATCAACAAGCTCACAGAACTGATGCTCACTAGATGTTTTCTGTTTCTTGCATAGATACATGTGAGCTTTTCTAGTGGCTAAATCTTACCCAAACGCCTCCAGTTTCTACCTTGACAGTCCTTGATGGTCTTGACTATGCCATTTGATGGAGTCTGCACTGACAGACGTTCTAATTAGCATTCCTTGTCAGAGTTCGTACAATAATACCAACATTAATCCATTTCCCTCAACCCGAGCATTGGGCTTATTGAGTCACCCAGTGAGTGTTAGCTATTATACACACTTATAACTGTCAATTTCTCTCACAGCAATTAAAAGCCTTTTTTTCCAGGGCAGGGACAAGTGCCATTTTTCCCGAGCTGCTTTCCTTTCAGAGGTTGTAAGAGGATGTGGGTCTTAAACAAAGCGAGTGCAGAAGCCTATTGAAGGCATGAGCTGAGAGCAGAAAAACAGCCGCCTGGAGTGGCAGCAGGTTGCCAGGATTAAAACACGAAAATAAGGCTTTGATGCTCAATAGAGATAATAGAGATGTGCTTAATACGCACTCACGCGGTCTTAATTCTCTGCCTCTCTCACACACTTGGCTGATTAATTTGAGTCTGAATGGTTATGTTAAATAGCACAAGGTGACAAGGTGGCTGCCAAATCCGGCTCTTACATGCTGTAATTTTTTTTTTTGGAGACTACTTCATGGCTGTTTGGTCATGCAGAAAGGCCTCAGCTCATCTATAGAGCAAAATAATTAGTATGTAAATACGGGCTGGAGGGAGGGCGGGGCTTAAAATGAAGGCTCAGTAACACAAGCTATGAAAGTTATATCTGTAATGAACTATGAAAATATTTAAAACATTTTATACCACAGCACTGTTGAATTCTTGAATCTAATGGGTCAGATGTTAATGTTCCTATAGCAACAGTTCATTCACTAGTAAGGGACTTGTAAGACGGATACAATGCATAATCTAAGGATAATAACCAAACATTAATTTTCAAAGAAAAACTTTCATTGACATGGTGCAGTTTTATGTAAAAAGATGTTTATTTAGCATTTATGGAAGGAGTCTCCAGTGTCAGTGCTTTGTAATGGTTTGTAAGGACTTTATGCTCTCTGGTTTCTCAGTAACATGATAAGGTGTTTTTTTTTTTTTTTTAATTAAATTCATTAGGGGCATAAAAAGACAGTCTGGTGAGGGAACAGTGGTTTATAGCTGCTATAACATAAAGGACAACAGGAACTTCTTTTGCAGTCACTCCACAACATCTACACCTTATAGCAATGTTTATTATGCACTATGATTTCAATACATCACCATATCAAACAAACATAAATATAATTTATATGCTTAATAAATAGGTTCTGGTGTAAATGAAATGTAAATGAAACTGAGACAGTACTACTAGCATTATGTGTGTTATGGCATGTTATATTACAAACACATAATATTTCATAATATGTTATGTCACAAAAGCTGCTTATTATGCACCGTTAACACTTCAAAATGCATTATAACCATTTCTGTAAATGTGTAGAGCATGCTGTATGTATAAAATGCCTTGTAAGTGCATCATTAACACGCTATGAATGTATTCATAGGTCATCATACATATAGTTTTAATATACAGTCTATTAGTGTATTAAAACCATTCACAGATCTCCCATAATTCCCTCTGCCCTCTGTTTCAGACACCATGGGAAAGACTGTTACAGCACATGAGTTTTTAATAAGAAAACAGCATAAGGAAATTTCGAACGATTTGCTCAAACCCAACGGGAGCAATTGGTTAGAAATGCGCTCTGTGATGCAAATAAAAGCTAACATCAGTCTTCAGCTTAAAAGGCTAATTCATTTGTTGATTCATTGTTGTGTAAATTATAATTAACTGGCATCATTTCGTACATTTCTCACTTTATTTTGTCTCTTTTCTAATTGCCGATTATCTGCATCTTGTTTACAGCCAGTGTGTTCTGTGGATGTTTTTTGAGCCTGAACATGGCTGAAGAAACACAATGAATGTTGAGAAGCACTTAATTATGCAAATCTCAGTCTCCAAAGAGACTGTTTGTTGTACACATCGTGAAGGGGAAAAATGTTTCATTATCAAACTGACACCGTTAGACTGAGATCTTTTCGAGCTAACAAACTTGAGAATCAATAATTGTCTCCTGCAGTGGTCTTTTTCATCAGCTGTCCTTTTTTTTTTTTTTTTTGTGGCTCTGATACAGCAAACGTGGCGTCACAGATGCAAACAAAATGCTAATCCAGATTTGCTGGAATAATGAGATTTGGGGTGGATTATGATGGGCACCCTAGCGAGCTTTACCAACACAGGTTTGAGCCAGGAGTGGACCATGCCAAAAATCTGCTCTGTGAAGGGAAAAAATATCCCAGTTCCTTCAAAAAAAGCAGCGTGGCTAATCCAATTTGAGACACTTGACTGGCAGAGCTAATTACGGCGTAGGGGGCATCGGTCGACACACAGGGACCACTGAGGCAGACCAAAACGCAGAGGAGAGACAGCTGGAGGAAGCGGATCTGAGGCGGCTGTATGTTTTAATGGAGGACCACGGGAATGCTAATTTGGCTAATACAAGCTAATTCTCAATAGCGCACATCTCAATACTTTGTGTCTCAGCTTGACTTGAGAAGTTTCTCAGTGTGAGATTTTTGTGTGTTTGCACGAGATGACACATAGCCGTATCGTTAGCCGATCAGTCGGGGGGCTAGCGTGATTGTTCAGCAGACGCAGTGGCGGCTAATTGTCTCGTCTCGTTACTAGTTCAGCCTATTCAAAATGCAGAAGGGTCTCATGCTGCGTCTGCTTTGTTTTCTGAGAGATTGATGATTGTCCTTTGCGGCTATACACACACACACACACACATGCACAGAACTGCTCGTAGTGTTCCTCCACTGAAGTGTAATAACTGGATGGAGAACATAATGCAGTCTTTACACACACCAATGCGATTAGCTTGTTTGTGCTAGTCAACGTGCGCATTCACACTCGTCTGCACAAGAACACGTCTCAACCTCTACGCAATTTCCATTATGCGCCTCTGAGAGGGTTTTTTTTTTTGTGTTGTTGTTTTGAGTGTGTCTCTTTGCATCTCTCTTTCATTGCATTTCTGTTAAATGAATTTTCATGCTCATTGACTGCGTCGCCCTCACAAAAATAACAACCATTCACAGCATCTGTTACTAGAACAAGGGCGCACACACACACACACACACTCACACACACACTCTCTCACACACATACACTTCAACCTTTCACTGAAGGAGAATAAATTAACCAGCTTAGCATTAAAGAGCATTAGCTACAAGCAGCATTCCATATGAATGCATATAGATGTATGTATATATTTTTCATTTACTGACAGAAGAAATGGCTTTATTTAACAGCGGCCTCAAGCCAAACTGTTCAGGAATGTAAAAAAAAAAACACAAATAAAAAAAAAAAAAGTTCTTGTATTTTAGCAAAAGCTAATGTATGGGAGAGTCTCCAATTGGGAGTCCATTTTTATGTCCCGCTGTTATTACATTTACAAATATGCATGTAAATTAAAGGTAAAACATTGGTAAAGTGTCCTTTAATAACAGCATCTGTGCATATTTCAGAAAAATAACAGTATTTTTACCCATCCAGGTCATGACAGCCACACTTTATCTTGAAATATAAATCATAAAAAAATTGTAATATTTTTTTCATTAATTTGTGAATCCATGTATATTATGAATATATATATATATATATATAGTTCATTCACTCAACCTGAACATGTTCACCCCTATGAAATATTTGAAATAAGTCACATGTCCAACAGAAAGTTGCATCATCCAAATTTCCTGAAGATCATGGGAAGAAGAAAATGCTCACATTCTTTTTTTCCCCCTTATTTTCTATATTTATGATATTGTGATGACGAGGTCAGTTTGAGCATACAACCCCGTTACACACAGTCCTTATTGCATTAGCACAGTTGCTAGCGAACCACATTTTGCATATTTGCTAAATCTGTGCTTTAAAAAAAAAACCAAAAAACTCAAAACTATCACTCACTTAAGAAGATAATATCAGCAAAGAAACCTTGAAAAAAAAAGGAGCTTGTTCCCTGAGATGGGTTAACACATTTTTGGATTTAAATATATATTCTTAGATGCAATGTAGGAAATTTTTAAAAAAGTTTTCAAATTAAGTTAAGAGGGCTAAATAGCACTGTAAATGTAAAATCACTCACCTGAAACAGCCCACTCAGAGAACGCTAATCAAATGAGAAACAGTTTTTGTAAGTTCCTTTCAAATCTACCAGCTTCGTGTCAACAGCATGTTTTCAGTTCGTCCTGGGACCCCTAAACTTGACCCTCTGCATCAGGAGCTTGATAATTACCTGCTGAGTGGAATCAGGTGCATTAAACACACAAATACACATAAAACGTTCTTCAGTCTGAGCTTCAAAAGCCTAATTTAACCCTCCTATTATCTTTGGGGTCAATTTGACCCCATTCAATGTTTAACGTCTCTAAATATATGGTTGACATCATTTTTTTTGCTTCTTATTTAATGACTTTTCCTAATTTAATGGGGACAACAGGGAAAACATAAAATTAACACAATGTCCTATATACATTTTGTAGCATCAGTGTTCCTTGGGGTCAATCTGACCCCAGGCTGTTTTAGCTGTATAAAACATATAAGAAATATCAACATTTTACACACATTTGTTTTAGATGATATTGAGGGTCACTATAACATACAATTTTATAATCTTCAAAAAACTTCCCTCTGCTTTAGGGCCCTAATCTAACATTACCATAGCTGTAGTATTGCGAGAACCACTCATAGTTCACATGACAGTGGGAAGGGGTGCTCTGTGGGCTCTCTTTTTATGAAAAAAAAAGTTTGAAAATGAATTGAAAATGACCTTTTGGCAAAGGTTTTCTGTCAATGATGTTTTGTCACAGTTCTCTGACAGCGTAAGTGACGTAGGGGAGAATGTGTCTGAGACAGAGGATAATGCTGAGGAGGACCATGATTATGAGGCATCCTCCTCTGATGAGAATGATACTCTTAGTGTTGACCCTCTTGTTGCCTCTCAACCACCAGCAGACACATTACCTTCCAAAAATGCAAAGTTGTTATGGTCCCTTTCCCCACTTGAACGGCAGGGTAGACTTAGTGCTGCTGATGTCATCAAAATGGTCCTCAGCCCCACCAGATACGCTGAGGGTGGTGTTAGACATGGCTGAAGGACTGAACGGTCATAACATTACATGTGATAATTTTTTTCACATTGTATACCCTGGGTGAGAAACTGCTGAAAAGGAGGGCTACCATGTAGGGGACATTTATGCTGCATTTATGAAATAATAGAACTGCAAGCAAAACTGTTGACATTTTATTGTTATTTTTACCCGTTATAACAAAGAAAAACACCAAACTTATGAAGAGGAAAAAATAAACTAGCCCACTTTGAAATAAATTAAAGACACAGAACGATGCAGGCTATTTGAGTTCTCCCAATGTTTGAAGAAAATTAGTAAAATAAGGTGCAGCCCATTTTTAAATAAATAAATCATGGAACTGTGCAGGCTAAACAAATAGGCCACTTTGTATTTAATTATGACTTCAGACCATTTCACTGTGGTGTCATCCTCTTCTCTTTTTTTCCTCAGCAACGTAGGCTACACTTTTTTTTTTTTTTTTGCAAAATAATAGCCTGTTGCGGGATAGTGTTCTCACCTGATTAATGTGAATTCTGTCTCTGAACATCACTGCAGAGCTTCTCTATATCGGGGCTGTAAGATGTGACTTTCGTCTTCACACAGGACCGCAGGCTGTCGTCAGTGAGACGGGAGCGGTACTCAGATTTTATGTAGTTCATGTTTGAGAAAACCTGCTCACACAAGTGTGTTGATCCAAAGATGGACAAGACTCCAAAGGCATACTTCTTCATGGTCATATAAGTGTCGGGAATGGCACTCCATGTTTCAAACACAAGTTCGTCCGGTTTGGGGAGGTTTTCAATCTCGCTCCTTTTGCGCTCTTGAGCGAGAACGGCCCTCTGACGAGCAACATCTTCAAGATCAGCTGTCAGGCTTTTAAACTTGGACACCCACAAGTCTTTATCAGCTATGTCAGCCAGTTCAAGCTCAAGATCGGGTTGACTTACTTCTGTGAATGCGGACATGTTCAGCAGGGATGGGTCGATGTCCAGTGGCGTGACAGGGAAAGACAATGTGTTTTTTTTTTTCCTTTCTGAACTCGCTAAATCTTTCCCCAAATGCAGTTTGCATTCCAATGATCGCATGCTGTAAATACTCACAATTTATGTGATTATGTTTTTCTTTGAACTCTCTCAGGGAGGGGAAGTGAGAGAGAGAGAGCGTGCCTCTCTGTACATCTCTGGCGAGCTTGCGTCATCTTGTGCTCAAATGCCAAAACATCTTCCAGCATTTGCAGAGCCATATGTCCTTCACCCTGCAGACTTTTGTTCAGCGTGTTTAGGTGACTTGTCATATCCACCATGAAGTGCAACTTTTCCAGCAGGTCGGTATCTTCCAGTTTGGGATAGATGAGGCCTTTGCTGTCCAGGAAGATTTTCACATGTTCAGAACAAGCGGCAAACCGTTTCAGCACCTCTCCCCTGGACAGCCACTGGACTTTATTATGCAGCAAGAGATCTGAATATGTGCTGTCAACTTCATCTAACAGTGCGCAGAACTGTCGGTGGTTTAAACCTTTCGCCATTATTTTGTTCGCTATCTGTACAACAAGGTTCATCACCTCCATACATTCGGGGGGAAATGTTTGAGCGCACAGTGCCTCTTGGTGCAAGACACAGTGAAACGTCAGCAGCTTTCGATCTAGCGACTTCTGAAGTAATGTCACAAATCCCTTCTGTGCTCCTCTCATACTTGGTGCCCCATCAGTAGCCACTGACACCATGTGGCTGGTGTTTATTTCTTTGGCTTTCAAACAGTTCTCAACAGCCTCACAAACGTCCTGCCCCCATGTCTGGCCTTTTAGTGGTATCAACTCAATGATTTCTTCCTGTGGCCCATCAGAGTTCACATATCTGCATAACAGTGCTATCTGCTCAATATCATTAACATCATTGGACTCATCACAGGCGATTGAGTATGCTGGAGCTGAATTTATGTCCGCAATTTGCTTACTGGTGATGTTTGCTGCCATTTTAATGGCTCGGTCTTTGACTGTCTTTGCAGAGAGAGGCATCTCTTTAATTTTCTGAACAATCTCATGTTTGTTTTTGAAGTTCGAGAAGAGGTGCTCTGAAATTTTTATAAAGGATTCTTTCATGTATTCTCCGTCTGTGAACGGCTTTCCATGACTTCCTGAGCTGCCACAAAACTAGCAGCAGTAGTTGAGTTTGGAGACTTGATCCAGTTCTTGAAAGCACATTTGCTCTGCTCAGCTTTCCACAGCAGTTCAGAAATCGCTCTTTTTCGCTCCTCTCCAGCTGGGTACTTTTCAACAAATCCTGTGTGCTTGTTCTGGAAATGTCTTTCAACATTACATTTTTTGTTGTTTGCTAATTTCTCACCACGTATCAAGCACACAGGTAAGCCAGCATCATTGGCAGTGAAAGCAAATAAATCTGTCCATGCAGAATTAAATTCTCTATTTTCCTCCGAGATTTTTCTCTTTTTGGATTTATCCGTTATTAGCTTACCGAGGGCGGGTGTTGAAAACTCTTTATTCACCTGCAGAGAAAGGCGGCGCGCAGTTGACGTCACATGATCAATGACGCATATTTTATTTGACGGAATATTAAAACCTTTTTTCAACTTGAACTCCAAACAGAAAGATTGCCCACTGCGCAAAGATATTTGCGCAATAAAAAAAAAATGCGAGAGAATGCAAAGTTTCTCGGGGTCACAGTCAGATGTAAAGCTGTAACGTTACGATTTCTGACATGTTCAGGACAGAGGAGTTTACTCTTTCTGGCAAGCTACCTTTTGGTCTAAGAGGGAAAAAAAAAGAGTCTGGTGAGAGAAAAAAAAAAAAAAAACTAATAGATAACAGGAACTACCTCCCACTACTTCTACCGGACGTTCCACAGCATTAAATGTAACTATAAATGGGTAAAAATCATGATGTGTCATTCTTTGATTAATTAAAAAGTGTAACTGTTAGCAAATTGATTTGGCATAAGAGGGATGAAACACAGGAAAATGATCAACTTGGAGTGGTAACAGTAACTTCGCTTCACATCGGGACACAGCACACCTCCCTGCCATATTGTGTTTTATTCCTTAATTACTGAGTAATTACCCAGCACTCATTAGTAGTTAATAATAGTTACTTAGGTGTTAATGTAGTACTATTCATTCTTACATAGTTTCCTGTGAGTAACCAATCCTAGCATAGGAATAACAGTAGCTCCAAGGGGGAATTTATCAGAATATGGCTTATATTACATTTTGGAACTTTGTAATATATTTTATCTCCTCCGTGTTTTCCTTCCAGAACTGCACTTGATCTTGCTTTAAACAACAATCTGCTGCTAGAGGAAGTGCTTCTAGATAGACGGAATCACTTCACATATCAATCATTGTCTATCTTAGAGCATATAATACAGCCAAGGTGCATCAGGTCAACACACACACACACACACACACACACTATGATTTGTACAATATGCATGTTAGTGGAGACACAGTGATAGATGATGTTTGCCAGCAAGATATCCAACAGTTGCTATCCCTCAGGTAAGGCCATGTGTGTGTGTGTGTGTGTGTGTGTGTGTGTGTATGTGTGTGGAGGGTCGTTCACTTCAAATCATATCATGTTGGACTTCAGCAGGTTGTTGAGACATAAATTCCCTGTGTACTGTCTTCGTCTCTGTCTCTCTCTCGTTTTTTTTCCTCAAATGCCCCAGTCCCTGTCTCTGCACATTTGTCATATCCGTCACACAGAAGCACATCAAAGGGAACATACACATTTCCCGGCGCTGTTATAACACCAAATTCATCTTCCTACCTTCCATCTTTTCAGGCAGACCACACAGACGTCTCACATCACGTACCAACACCTACTCTGACACCTTCTACATACTTTTACACTAACAGAAACATGACATTTTTCATTAGATATGAGGCAACTTTCTACTGTCTTACCCAGAACAGCAGCAGGCTTGCTATGCACCTAACTAATGGCCCCCGGGCTAACACGGCACATCTCATTAGTGTGTGACTTGTAACCTCACCTAGAGCACTCCGAGCTGAGAGAATTAACCAGGTGCGTGCTCTCTCCTGAAACAAACATATAAACACACAAATGTCTTTGTGTGTGATTTTCTTAGATGTTCATGTCATTTTTTTTTTCCGCCACATGAACATGGGCAGAGAATTATATCTGTATGCTCCTGGGCTTAAGATGCAATTACTTAGCTACACACATACTCTGAAGCAGAAGTACAGCCTCAAATTTAAAGTAGAAGGGCGATGAAAATGATTGTGATGCATTTATTTTTACAAAAGTGTACATCAAATGAAGCCAAAAGAAATACAGGTGAAGTGTCCTTTACAAGCTAATGAAACTTTAATAAAACCTACAGCACTGTCTGATAGAAAATTGCTGGTCTTTTTGCTTGTCCTAACCTGCTATAAACACACTTCAAAAATCTTACTATTTTGCATTAATGTGCGAATCCGTTTAAAATCACCGGCTTGAAACATCCTTTTCCACGAGTTGCCCATTATAGCAAAATAAAACGTACATTTTCCTTCATTCACTCAATCCTGTTACACATCCACCCCTATGAAATATTTCGAACAGTCAATCTACCAGCTTTACTTCTAATCTCTCAGCTAGCATGATACAAACTGTGAGGATACAAACTCGCTCAATGCTAATAGCTAACTGACATATGGCCAAATGATAAATGTATTAGCTGACCTACCTAGCAAAATAAAAGCTCTAACGTGCCGCCCAGTCTCAGGTTTTAGTTGCCGGGAAACCTAACTGATGAGGCTAAGAAGTAGCAACTAGCATAATGTAACAATGTACAGTATGGTGAGCTAGTTAGCTAGTAAAGTGCATTAATACAGGTTAAGGGAGACAAACATGAATATATTGTATATGATGGTATGTTATCCTCTTCTAAGAAAATTTCAAATGTAGCACGTGGCGTTGCGCCGTCAAGAAAAAGTCATCAAATCTTTGACTGACGTTTTGGCTACAAACTGCATCGCATGTAAAAGATATTATTCAAGCCTAGCTAGCATCTTTATTTCCTCTTGATGCTGTATGTTTAATGGTGAGGTGAATGGTTATACATGATGGCTTTGTGCTGGACTTTACAAGGTTTTGATCGCATCACCGTGAAGTGTGTTAAGTTTAAACATAGCTACATAACAATTGAAAACTTGTTGTGGTAAAGTCAGTAGGAGTAAGGTTTTTCTCTTTCTCTAGTTGTTCAATCTACTTGGGCAACTAGGAATAAAAAATTAAAAGCCCGGGATACAAAATGTTTTTGTCCTGATGTCCAGGCTTCTGGTTTGTCCACTATGGAACTGTCGTGATAAATACAGAGTGAACATAGCAGCAGATAGATTACAGCGATGCCTATTAACTCGCATTTGCATTGTCACGTCTGTTAAATTTTCAGATGTTAGGAATTTAGATCGACGCGTTGAAACTATGCGATGCTAAAAAGTCTCCTAATGACTTTAGGAATATATGATTGTAGAAATATAGTGTTTGAAAGTGTAGGGATGTAGAAAGTAGATTTTTCATATGAAATGTAACAAGTAAAAGTCATTTTTAGCAATATGAGTTCACATATCAGTGCTAACCTGTTATCGCCCAAAGGAAAATATCTACCCTCTGCTCAGCACCACTTGGCGTTTTGTTCAGAATAAAAGCCTCCCTACTGAGACCCTAACCATTTTTTCAATCCCATAGCATTTCTTATAAAATGCACTTACACTGTCCAAACATTTGTGCAGCATGACAAGAGAAATTACAGCTTACACTACAGCTCTGAGTCCCAACTGACCTTTTAAACCATAAGGCAGTGGTGGAGAATTGTGCTGTAGCAGTTCACAAAGTGATCGCTATCATCTGTGCTACAAAAGTAGTTGGTGGCTGATATGCACTTTATAGGATCTTGCTAAAAAAATATATATATCTGACCCTGAATGTCAACACAGTGTGTAAAGTTCAGTCAGGAAAGAATGGAATTGTAGGGAGAGACCATGTGTGAAACTGCAGTTAGCGCAATCATGTAAAGTATTTGACTTCCAGAGGTGTCGTGTGATGCAACACGTATATAGTACTTACACAACGACTTTCCCACATTATATGATTTTCTTTATTAAAAATCAACATGTAGTTTGTAATTACATTTTGTTACAGAAAACAATGAACTTTTACTAATGTTTTAATTTAAGGTCTGGCAAGTAACTACTTAATTAAATACGATTACAAATTAATTATTATACATAGTAAGAATCAATAAATTGATTAACTGAAAACGGAAAAAAAAAAAATGTCAGCTCCATTTTTTTGGTGAACCATGGCCTTCCCTGTTTTAGTACTTTTATTATGAAGTTTTTAATACTTTATTATGTGCTTATTACCTTCTTATAATTGGATTATTACGGACCTTAAAGCATTATGCATTTTCTAACATTAAATACTTCAATAAAATCTGAAGTGCTTGTTTTTTTTTCCTATAATATGGAGCTTTTTCTCAAAAATGTAGTGCTTTGGGCAGACTTTTCTTCCTTCTGCTTTGATCTTTGTTTACCTGGGCTGAAATTTAGTTCTGCTGGTCTCCTTTGTTGAAATAAACTCATAGAAGTATTAAATAATGTTGCAACATTGCTGCAATCACAATGCAACCTGAGATACATGATGAACATTCTCTTATTTTACCTGAAGTAAAAATCCTGACGAGCCAAGCTAGATTTTCTTGTTTTGCGTACCCTCACTGGGTTGCCTGAGACGTTTAACCCTGCGAAAGGGCACAGAAGAAGCGAATAGAATGTGCATGCTTTAGCCGGATCACGCTGCCGCGTGGATGTGTAGTGACAGCGGCACTGCTGCGGGCTGCAGGTGACACACAGGCCCACTGGAGAACAGACAGCTGGAAAAGGTAGGAGGAATATCGCAGTAATGAGGGCGAGAGCGAGGTGACTCTGTCTCTGGCAATTTCAAGACAAACACACACAAACACACAGAAGGTCACAACACACTTAGCTGTGAGAGGAGACCTTACTGCAGATTGCCACCTTATCATCTGCAGAAATTGATTTGATGCTGCCGGTGGGAGACGAGTCACAATAAAACACCGAACCATTAACACCGGAGCCAGGGCTCGAACCAACTTGACTTTTCCGAAGGTTCACGCACTTCAAGCTGTAGTCTGCAGCAATAAAATGGAGGGAAACACTTTGTATAAGAGTGGTGTTAATAGGGCTACATAACAGGTGGCATGGTTTACTTGGGGGACTTGACTTACTTGGGTTTGGACCAAGCCCCTGATCTTTTGAAGAATATTATTTGTGTTCATATTTTCTTTCTCTGTTATTTAAAATATCCCAAGGCCACACATTGACTTTGTATGACTTACAGACAACATACGTAGATTTCATATACTCAGAACCAGAGTTGGTCATTTACATTTTCCTCAATTTGTAAATAGGTATTACTGATATGTCTTTTCATTCTTTTTGTTTATTTGAGACAGGTCAAGCGGTGATTTTGATGGAACTCAGAGGAGCAGCTTTCAGCAGGTTCAAACCGGGTTATTGGTAAATGCGTTTATTTTGTAATCTATACACTGTTGTACCATTTCAACATTAACACATGGAATAATTTGATTCATGCACATCTTCAAACTATATACTTATGTTTCCCAGACAAGGCTACACTTAGACGGCCTGTCAGAGTATATTGACAGCCACCAAGGTATATTTTGTGCCATTCAAAATAAAGTATTTCATTTATAAAGCCATTTTGACAAACCCAGAGTCACTGTTTTCAATCTGTCTGTTAAAAGAAGACACTTTGATGGAAGGTGGGAGGGAAGAGGTGCCTGAGCAGACCTCTCCTGTCGAGGTCGCTGACTGTAGTAACATCAATCTGACAAAACAAAAAAAAAACCAGCATGAATGCACTTGATAATTTCACCCTGTTGTTCTTAGACATCAGCTAATCCTGATATTCACTTCTAAGGGTTTGCCATGATTAAAACCATGAAGACATCAATATGAAAATGTTTTAGGGCATTTCGTGCGAGGCCTCTGGGGTTCAACACTTTCTAGAAAAGTTCTAGAAAAGCCCCAGGTCTAGACCACAACCTTTAAACACAAACCACTTGCCTTTAAACATGAAAAAATTAGAGCTAAAAAAATGCAGACTGAAGAGGCAGATCACAGCTTTTTTGTGTTTTCTTTGCCGTCAAATGTAACACAATGTAGCATTAAATTTAAAGAAAAAAAAAGATATCTGAAAGGGAAGATGGCAATAAACGACTAGTATGTGTCTAAAATATTGCCTGTATATTTACTGTATATATAGTTCTAGTTATAATCATCACAATAATTTGGTTTACTTTTAGCAATATGGCTTCCACTCTCATTATTAGGCAGCCTAAAGTATAAAATAGCACTTGATCCAGCACATCTTCATAAAAATCATTAAGTCTGTACGGGATATAATCTATTTTATCACGCTTTTAAATAATGTCAATGCTTTTGTTAAGTCAGTGCGCTCTCCTGTAAAGAACTTGTGCCCACGGTTTAAAGGACAAGCTGACCAAGCACTTAGCTGCTACACGTACAGCTCAATTTATGTGTAGCTCTTAATTTTATACATAAAACTTTCAGTCTATCCATTCAAATATCTGTTTTATTCAGAATCACTTTAGCTTATTTAACCAAGCACAGGAACGGCAATTACAGATACATCAGCCTTCGTATGAGGGAACGTTTTTTTTTTTTTTTCTGAACAATCATCCTAAATAGTTGGTATGAGGGTGTTTAGTCTGAGCAGGCGTTTCAGCCTAGAATGCCGAGTCATGCTATATGGCGTCGCTAATGCATCACGGCTCTTTTCGCCGCAGCTCTGACTGTAATGATATGTAAATGGGAATTTCATTACAGTCATAAAGCTACACACACTATTGAGCTGCTGACACATAGCAAACGAGTTGCCATCAAAACTATGACAAAATATAGACACAGCACCGAGCTTGAGAAGGTCAACGGAAAGTATAATAACTTTTTTCTTTTTCTGTTTACCTGTCATACATACATACACACAAAGGTGCACTAATACACTCCTCTAAGTGGGTGTACAACTCTGTGTGTGTGTGTGTGTGTGTGGGTGGGTGTTCTGAGAAAATGGCGCAGATGTCGCCTGGGCTTTTTTGTAATGATAATAATAAAGATTACAATACACATTAACATGTGAAAGGATGTTAAAAATTATTTCATACTTTTTTATTGTTTCAAATTATTTCTCTAACTCCATTAGTTATGGAAATACAACAATCTTTCCTTTTCGGGTTATTATGTTATAGGGACGTTTTTCAAAATGCTCAGTTTTAGACACATATCATGCATTTAATTATGCATGTACGTCTCAGAATGTAACAATGTTATGACCTCTGGGATGTTTAATAGCCTCTTTCTTTCAGTAAAGCTACTGTTTTAATCATTTTCCCATCCATATGCCTACAGAGGAACATTTACATTACAGCCTAAATGGATTTTATACAACAGACATGGCCTTGATGTCTGATTATGTGCTGAAGAATGTAGGCTTTAGAGGAGGATAAAGGGAAAATCCACCCTGAACCACTTGCATATTAATCTTTATAATTAATGTGCTCATCGACAGCATCGAAGATTTATTCTGTAATGAAATTATGATTGTACTTTTTTTTGTTTAAAATTCTTTCATTGACTTTAGCTATATTTTCATATTTCCTACATTACCCACAATGCAGTTTGACTAGCCTTTCATAGTCACGCAGTGAGATTTAGCCCTTGTTTCATCTCTAACTAAAGAGACTGATGCAGCAGCGCTTTAGTACTTTCGTCTGTCCAGCTCTCTCGCTCGGCTCGGAAAGCTAACAAGCTGAGTCTGAGTCTCTGCTGTTATATACCTGCATTGCATTCTGGGACTTTGAGTCTAGCATTTGCAATGACATCACCATTACTTCTACACTGGATTTCTCATTAATGACACATTGAACATAGCTAGAAAATGATTTTTAGGAGCTTAAAAAAACAAACAAAAAAAAAAAAACGTATGTTTTGAGATTGTTGAAATTGCGATTGTAATGGCACTACAATTCCGTTATAATGCAATAACGTCCTCCTCTTCCATCAGGTATTACACAACCACTAACTTCTTCTAGGAATAATGAAAACTCAACAACCAACAGATCGCTACATACATCACACACATTTCCATATAAGCATATTTAATGTTTCACTGTCCTAGAAAGTGTCTTGATATAAATCTTATTTGCACAGCAATTTCTTGTGGAACAATGACCTCTGACCCCTTCGTCCTGGCTCTAACAGCGAGTCCAAATGTTCTGGATGTTTCATTTCTTCATTGCACCTGCACCAGCTAATCAGGAGTGCAGAGTATTGATTATCTGGCTTTGAGGTGTTAGGACCTGGAGCACAACAACATCGTGGACTGATTGGTGGTCCTCCAGGATTGGACTGAGGCACTTTAGTCAGTCTGAATCATGCCAGGGACTGGCACGGCTAACGTGATGCGCTGGCTGTACGCGCTGGGCGAAAACTGGCCCTGGCAAACCTGACTGAATGAGCAAGTCTATTTAAACAGAGTATTGCTAAACCAATGAGCAGCTGGGCTAATAACTGAGCCCAAGAGCCAACGACAGCACACAAAACCCCATCTGTCTAGAGATTCCACCTTACAAAAAAAATATGCAGAGAAAAAATGACTTGGATTGGTCACTGGGAGCACCAGGGTAATGCTGATGCTCCTGACCTCATTACTCATGCAGAACAAGCACTGCTATGAGGAGAACACAGCTGATAATATGGTCTCCTGATTGAACATTTGGATATATGGCTAAATCCAAGTTATAGCTTGTTGTAGGTAGCAGTAGCATTTTTTAATCAATCTGGAGCGAGGCAAGGAGGGTAAGCGATCCTCCAGAAATGTCATTTTGTGCCTCTTCAGTTCTGCTACCAATTTCAAGAGACGTTTCCAGTTTGGCTGTTATTAACAATTAATTTCAGTGCCTGATGAAGAAAATTCCCCTGAAATGCAAGCACAGATTATACTGTTTTTTTTTTTTCTTCACACAACCAATAAACATGTTGGCTAGTTATTTCTTTATATTAAGATTGTTACTCTATCTATCTATCTATCTATCTATCTATCTATCTGTTTGTTTGTTTTTAAATAAACCCACCAGACATGTTTATCCTGAGCTTTGCTGACCAAAAAAAAAAAAAAAACAATGTCTGGATTTTTCTTTTTATCATCTTATAATTTTGGTGCTTATCTAAATACAATCATAATTAGACTGTTAGACTACTAGTCTGGTTGGCTAGATAATGAGTGGTTCATGTAAGTTTTGAATTTTTTGCAAAAGTTTTAACACCTGTCAGGGTAACTAATTTCACAGAAATGTTCATTAACTTTAACCTTTTTCTCATTGTGAAATGAGTTTTTTTTTCTCCAAAAATGCCTGAACCACTTAATTAAGTTTTTTATTAAAAGCCAATTTTTTTTTCCAGTTTTCATTTGATTTATTTTAAACACCCCTAATGCTTTAACTTTAACCTTTACATGTTTATCATTTGTTTCATGTGACCATATTCCCTTTACAAGATTGATTGATTGATTGATGGATGGATGGATGGATGGATGGATTCAGTGATTGATTGATGGATTGATGGGTTGATTGATTGATGGATGGATGGATGGATGGATGGGTTGATTGATGGATTGATTGATTGATTGGTTGATTGGTTGATTGATTGATGGATTGATTGGTTGATTGATTGATGGACTGATTGATTGATGGACTGATTGATTGATTGATTGATTGATGGACTGATTGGTTGATTGATTGATTGATTGATCCCATGTCCTATTAGAATCGCTATCCATTTGGTGTGAAATTGTTCATGTTGACACTAAACTGATCCAGTTCAAACTTGGAAAACTATCTTCAAAAGTTCTTCTGAACATGTGCCCTTGAAAACCTTGCACAGTCACTATTCTACACTGTTTTGTTTTTTTTTTTGTTTTTTTGTATTGTATTGTACTTAATATTTTAACAGCGTATTGTGTAATATTATTAAGTGAACCCACGTACTGTAGCGGAGGAACAGCAGGTATCATATAAACTTTCAAATAGCTTTTCAACACCTTTTCTGATGATGCTCAGTGGGCTGTATACCCGAGGAAAGCTTAATGTGCGGAACAAAGCAAGGCTAACCCCGGGAGGCTAGCACCTTCACGGCGTCGGCTAACACAGCTAGCTTCTTCGCACAAATAATTTCAGTCTGCTTTCTGAATGTGCATCACTGTGGAAAGTGCCAGAGGATTGCTATTTAAAGACGTGAAAGAATGGGAGGCTCGAATCAAAAGAAAAGCCAAAACAACAAAAGAACAAGAAAAAAAGATAAGCGGGTAGAAAAGGTAGAAATGGCTGCTCTTGTAGCCAGTAATTGTGCACAACAAACTTGATGAAAATAACAAAGCCAAACAAGGCTAAATCCAAATGCCAGCACATAAATGGTAGAACTAATGATTGCATATGATAAACAAAAGTATAGTAATGCAAGCAGAATAATAATTTGAGACGCAGAGTTATAGGAATAAAATAGTCCTGTTTAGTATTTCAGAGGAAGTCTGAAGATAACTGAGAGTGAACAAAAAAGCCAGACACTAGCTGATACACTCACTGTGAAGGACATCTACATATTTAATTGAAGGTTCGAGATGAAATAGTAAGTGGAGTGATTAAATCCAGCATCGACTGAGGCCATGACACACATGCTAAGTATGTCAGATTACAACAAGGCAAATCAACATGTTCATTCATGATCATTTCTATGACTCCAGCTGTATGAATAGATATGAAGGTTAAGCATAGAGTTCGGAGCGGCGGTAGCACACATACCTTCTTCTGACATAATTCACAGGTTGCAACCACATCATCCTTGCTTTAAATGTGTGTGAATGATATTATGATATTAAAAAGTAAAAGATATTATGTCATTATCTTGGCTGTTCATTATCTTGTTATTTCTAGACAGGTGAATATTTCAAGTTACAATTGCTCTCAAGAAAGAAAGAAAGAAAGAAAAGAAATATATACCTATACACTAGATATCTATATATATATTGATTTACTTTTTTCAATTTTGTGTATATATATATATATATATATATATATATATATATATATATATACATACACAAAAATGAGAAAAGTAAATCAATAAATTAAAAAATGAATAAGGAAACATACCAGTAATGATGTCTTGTTATTTCAAGATGTATCAATATTTCAACTAATTATCTCATATTTTAGTTTTTGGCAATACTTTTACTTATTATCTCACTATTTCAAGATATGGCAGCGTTTCGAAGATAATAAGTTATATATACATTTGTCAATATATAATCTTATCATCTAATTATTTCAAGATATGTCAAGATTTTGTAATTATTTGTTTCATTATTTTAAGGTATTGGTATTGTTTGACTTATTACTTCAAGATATTTTGTCATTACATTGGGCTTAACAAATTATCATTTCAAGCTATGTCAATATCTGAACTTATTATGCCATTGTTTCAAGATATTTGTAGTTGAGTACCTGAATTATCCACCCAACCTCACTAAAAGACTGATAAAAGACTGATTTTGATTTAAAGACTGATTTTGATTCAACTCTTGATGATAACAACATTTGTTTCACTACTGTTGTCTGAAACATTACCAAAATTATTTCCAGTCATGTATCACAACTTATTTCCCGCCTATACATAGAAGTGAACTGTGTGGTTAAAAGAATTTTCCCAGCCATCAGCAGCACATCATACCATGTGGCAGTGATGTAAATGTTCTCGTTGTCTTCTAGATAATAACTCTTGACTGACCCTGTGCACTCCGAGTCAGTGTGGGGAATTTAAAACAGGACATTCCCCATAAATGTCAGCCAGTTTGCCCAGCTGACATAATAAATAAATAAATCCATTAAGCCCCTGAATTTCAAACTGTATCAAATGTCACTGCTATTGAGAGCAAATAATGGTGTAGTTCTTTGAACAGTTCCATCAAAGACTGTTTTGGTCGTGAAAAGCAGTTCATTAAATTGTGTGTCTTTTGAAAATGCTTCATTATGTCTCTGTGAAGAGCTGGTGCAGAACAAGTCGTTGTTATTTCATGTCAATATACAATACAATAAGTTAGGTGATGATGTTCCTTTATTTTCCCCTTTAGGTTATTTCATCTGTAGTGGTGTAAAATCTACAGGATTCCTAACAGAAGAGTGAGCGTTGCTTGAAATAAAACGTATTATATCTGCTTTCAGCTCCAGTCCTTGAATATAAGAGATAGAGAGCCGGTGCTTCTCCTTGAGGAAGAAAATTAGAGGTCATCAATTGTCCGCAAAACATGAAATAGCTCGAGGGCTCTGTTAAAAGCATCAGGAGGATTTATTAGAAATGATGGTGAAACCTTGTCAGATGTTGCATTGAAGGAAAATGATGTATTTTGAACACCATGCTACCTTTCCATGAAATCGTTAATATACTCACCATGACAACCTGAACGAGTTCTGAGAAAGCAACGATGCATGGATTGATGCTTGCCCTCCGTGCTTGAAACACTGTAACCAATATGATCTCCGGGTTGGAAATTCAGGAGAAGGATGTTGGCGTGAAAGGATGGAGAGAGAAAGGCTAGTGCTTGTAGATTTTGTTTAAATATATTGTTACAGTTCCTACAAATATGCATGCATGCCATTGGGTTGTGAAATGAACACGAGTCACGAGTTTATTAATTATTATTACCAAATCAGTATGACTTTTCAAACTGCAACTCATGCTGTGATACCAAAACTTGAAACTAAAGAGACTAATTTGTGTGGGAAGTGCAAGTGCAGTACTGTGAGTTGGCATGTTGACGGTGATTTTCAGATACAAATGCAAACAATTTTAAAAAGAGATTTTGCATGGGATATTTCTTCTCGATTGCTATGGCAAGCTCTGGGCTAAAAGAGACTCCCTCGAAAACTCGAAACCTGGCATTACCCGAATGTAATGCTAATTTAAATTCCATTATAAAAATTGACCATATGATATAACCATACTCATTATTATTATTATTATTATTGAGATATTGAGACGGTATTTTCTTGAAAAGGTCAAACCAGGCAGACACAAATTTACTACCTGCCCTTCAGGCGTATTTTGGCCCCTGTTTTAAACATAGCTATGGAATGGAATGGAAGTATGGAATCTTGTCATGTTACAGAGAAACCATAAACAGCCCTGTCCTGAAGATCTCGGAAAATATGTTACAGAAAAAACGTTACAGCTTTACCTCCTGACACTGGAGACTCCTTCCTTCCAAATGTTAAATAAATGTCTCCTTACAGAAAACTTCAACATATCAACGGTTTTACGTTTAAATAAGTAACAGCATGTATTTTTAAATGTACTTATTATTAATATTAGATACATACGGAACATTATGTGGAAATGCAAGTCCCTCTGTAAGTTGTTACTATAGAAACGATAATGTATTAGAACAAGTCCAGTAATAGAAACCTGTGCTTTGCAACCTGTTACGTCTGGATCATTATCTTTGTACTTGTACTTGTACTTGTAATTGAGTAAAAGTAGTGAAAAGAGTGAAATGTAATTGAGTAAAAGTATGAGTAATCTTTTTTTTTTTTTTAAATTATACACAGTTTATGTATACTAATGAATTAAAGTGATTTAAAGTAAAGTAAAAACTTGTTTGAAAGAGGAACATTTAGAGCATTAGCAGTAATTTACTACAAGTGTTGATGTAACCTTACCACTTCACTTTGCTTCTTCCAGTGCTTTTTTTGTTCCCCACCCCATGAAGAGCACAAGTGTCATATCAGTTTAACATCAAGTATCTACCAAAGAAACCGAGTCCAAATAACAAGCAGACAGAGACAAACAGAGAGGACAGCTGGACTGCACAGTAATACGCCACCATTAAACCATAAAACCCTAAAGTCTTTCTGCTTTAGAACCTTTACATCTCATCCTAACAGCCTAGAAAATATACGGACAGCTAAAGACCCCTAAATTATTCACCTGACGTCTTAAGTAAGCCAGGCTGTAAATGTTTACTCGGCTATTCATTTGTAAATAGGTTTTTGGCTTTTACGTGAGTTTTATCTTCCCTGAGTGTGATGTGCTCCCATTTGGAAGTGAGTGAGAAATGTAAATCACCATGTACGGCTAAATTCACCGTTACCAATTCATGATTATCCTCAACTTGTTTTGATTGAGGACATTTCCCTTGAAATGTACAGCAAACTGCACAAGTGTTTACCCCCTTTAAACCTTTCCACATTTTGTATTGTTTTAACTTGGAACTGAAATGGACTTCATTGGGATTACACGGCATGAATCTGAACAGAATAAAACACAGTATTGAAGTCTGGGGAGAAAAAAGAATCAATATAGTTTGCATAATAATTTATACATTAAAAATGGAAAGGTTGTGACTGCATAAGTAACGACCTTTGTCCCAAAATTAGAAATCAGACAGTACACTATTAACTACATAAAATAGTTCAGAACAAAGTTCTAGAAAAGTATCAATCAGGGTTTGGTTATAAAAAAAAAAAATACCATAACCTGAGATTAGGCAGGATTGCTAGTAAGCTAGCTATCTCTGAGGTATCATATTATGTAAAAAATTAGCCAGGTTTGTTAGCAAGCTAGTTAATATTAGTCAAAGTGTTATATTGTGTAAAGCAGCTAGCAAGTTAGCTAAGATTAGGGTGCTATTTTGTGTAAAGCAATAGCTCCGTTTGCTAGGAAGCATTCGCTCTACTTCTGTCAGATTAATGGCTATCATGTGTGTAGTGTTTGGTGTAATTTATTACAGAACAAACTGAAAGTCAGAGACAAATAACTAGATTAAATGGTCGATTTTTAGCTAACCTCAAAGTTCTGTGTGTGTGTGTGTGTCCTCTCTGTCTTTGTGTGGTTTGTTTCTTTGTATTTTCTAGTTTTCTTCTTATTATTTTTAATTTTTTTTAGTTTTTAGATAGATGCCTCTTTGTCACTCCTAAACGTCCGAGTGCTGCTGCGGATCAATACACACAGGAGAGCAGGGAGGCCTGAAAAGTTCCACGCCACACCTTCAGTAATCACCATTAGCCACTCAAACCCAGTTTGCATTGATCCTCACACAAAGTCTGGACATCAATAACACACACACACACACACACACACACACACACTACATTCTACTCAGTACTTCCCTTTCACCCTTTTCAGTATTTGAAAAACGACTCTTTTATGGAAAGTCATGTTGGTGTGTGTGTGTGAGTGTGTGTGTGTGTGTGTGAGTGTGTGTGTGCGTGCATGCTATGCTTTCCCTAGATGATCATTGCATCTTGTTTACAACTGGTAATTGTGATTATCCGCTGATTAGCAGTGACCTCTGAAAGCACAGCACTCCAAATCAACATTTGTTGAAAGATGATAATATATGTTAATATGTGAGGAATAAAACACTCTACATCATCCTTTTTGTAGGAAAATAATCAATGACAGGATGGCATGATGAAGCGGAGTTACCACCGGTTTACCTCCTTGAAATGAATTATTTTTATATCCCAAAGTGTTTTATTCTTCTTATATCACAGCAATTAACTGAGAAGTACATTTTTTATTCATTAACCAACATGTAGTACTTTTTATCCGTTTATAGTTACATTCAATGCCGCGGAATAGCCATGAAACTATTTAGTTCCTGTTATCAGTTACGTTATAGCAGCTATAAACAGTTGTTCCCTCGCCAGCCTCTTTTTTTTTTTTTTCTTTCGTGAAGTCAGAAAGACAAAACAAACTCAGCCTGTCGAGTTACCGAGAAACTGAAATGCGTGAACTACTCTGTGCTGGAAAACTTACTGAATGTTCCAAAGCACTGACACTGGAGACTCCTTCCATATATGTTTCATAAATGTCTCTTTCACGTTTTTTTATCCTTAGCTATATTATTAATCTTAGTTTGCTATAAAAATACCTGTTTAAGTTGTAACTATAGAAACGATAATGTATCAGAATGAGCACATTAATATAAACGTGTTTAAAAATTAATCTTGCAACCAATCAGAATCGAGAATTCAGCAGCAGTGTGGTAAGACAGAAATAAACCATGGGTGTTTATATGGAGGTTTTGGTTTTGAGCTACTAAAGTCACAATGGGGAACGACAGACATAACGTGTGTGTGTGTGTGTGTGTGTTTTGGATTGGACCTGTAATGCCAGTGAGTACGATAAGGGATTAGAGGCTTATGAAGAGTTCCAGGCAATATCCAAACAGATATGTGTGCTGTAAATTGAATTGGTATCACATATTCATCCTGCTGATGCTGCACTGAGAGTCCATACACTCCTACACTTCTACTGCAGGATATCAATGATGCTTTTCCACTTCACCACACACACACACACACACACACACACACACACACACACACACAGAGAGACTACAGTACGGAAAGCGTCTGGTGACACACATTAGCCTCACACACCTGCAGGCAGGATTGAGGAACCTGAACCAGCATAAAGTAGTCACAAATCCAATTCTGCCACTTCCTGAATTTCTCCCTGTAATTGGATAAATTGCCATTTTGTCGGCCTCAGAGAGAATGTTGGAGTCGTTCAGGTTTCAGGCAAGGTGTCGCATTAGTCAGCTGGAATGAAGCACACTTAAGGAAGTGAAGAACACTCAGCACACTGTAAAGCTACTGCTTTATAATATAATAATTACAGTCATTCTAGCTAATTTGCGACCACTCATGGCTACTGTGGCATACACAGTACTATTTTCTACTGCTTACACAAAATAAAAAATCCTACAAAATACCACAATTAAAATATACATATATATTTATGTTTATAAATTAATGCTGTGACGTTTTCTAAGTTTTACACTTGATAAAATTCTGAGAGAGAATTTTGAGCTCTTAAAAATAACAAATTCCATAAATATGAATTATGAATAAAAGTAATGCACAAAGCATTTTTTTTTAAATATTGTCAATTATAAATATAATAAACACTATAATTATCTAAAGTTAAATGATCTAAAGTAAGTAGTTGGGTATATGTTGCAATTTTTGTTCACATCTGTGCATAAGGATTAAGCGGAAATTAAATCAACAGAGTTATGATTGCTGTGTGACTGTGTGTCATTAATCATGTGACCTTGCATGAATCATCATGCTGATCAATACGAACTCATCATCATCACCTGCATGCGCATGGACAGGTGGTGAGTTATTCCTCAGCTGTGTCTCCTGACGCTGATGAATAGAAAGCATTTAATCAGGTTATTGCCGGGGCTTCCTGCAACCTTGACGCACGTTGTCTCATATTCCTTCACCCTCACGTACAGCACGTACTGTACACCATCAGCACACATCAACAGACTAACACTAAACACCGTGCACATCAGTATTCAGGCCTCAGATATAACTCCAGACTTTAGCACTATAACGCAAGAGTTATGCATGTTAAATTGTACACTATATGGCCAAAAGTATGTGGACACCCGGCCATCACACCTATATGTACTTATTGAACATCCTGTTCCAGATTTATTATCCCTTTGCTCTTATAATAAGACCCACTCTTCTGGGAAGGCTTTCCACTAGATTTTAGAGTGTGGCTGTGGGGATTTGTGTTCATTCAGCCACAAGAGCATTAGTGAGAGAGGTCAGGCATGAACACAGTCAGTGTCATCACGTCTTCATGGAGCTCGCTTTGTAGAAAGCTGTGTCCATTTTCTTTCTTTTTTTTTTTTTTTTGCCTAACAGAACATACAATTTCTTGCCAGGAATTTTCAATTGCTGCGTGATCCGAGTACAAAGCCGATGACAATTACATATATGTTTATATGAATGAATCAGCTCTGCAAGAGACTCATCAAACTGCTGGTCTGCCATGACAGTCGAGAGACAGAAACTAACCTTTGCCCTGTGCTGACTATAGCGCCCCGTGCTGGAACGCTCAGAATGCAGTTTTGAAGTCTACTTTGGACATGTAGGGTGTGTTTCAGCCCTTAATCTGAGACATTGTTCATACTGGAGACTGATGAACATTTTCTTTACAGCAGAGGACATCAAATTAACAAAATCACTGACAAACATTTATTACGACCTCGATTTAGTCTCTCGTAGCTTCATTAATTTATGTGCACGAGCACCTGTCAGAGCATGGTATAAACAAATATATATTAAGAAATTCATACGTAAAATGCAAGCTAATGTGATGTGCTGGATCAAGTGCTATTTTATAAGCTGCTGAATAATTAAGGTGGAAGCCATATTGGTAAATTAAACCAAATTTGCAGTGATTAATGTGATAAGTACAACGAGGATTGTTCATGCGGCATGTTTTTGGAATTATATTAAATATTATCTTAATACTTGCCATCTTATATTTCATATATCTTTTTTTATATTATTTTTTCATTTCTAAGTTGTCTCTTGGTTATTACAGTTGACAGCAAAGGAAAAAAAAAAAACACTATTTCCTTCTTCAGTCCGCATTTTCTATTCCTGATTTTTTTTTTTCCAGGCTTAAAAGTGGCGCTGTAGACACTGTTCAGTAGCCCTGAAAATCCACTTACGCGTTTGCATAAACTGACTATGAATACACAAAATGCCTTGTGTTCTGGATATCTATCTGGATATCTAGAGTTTCATTCCTCTTATATCTCATCAGTTTGCCAACACATTACTTTATTTTATTTTTATCTTCTTTTCATTAGAGCTGCTGTTATAAAAAAAAAAAAAATTAATAATAATAATAATAATAATAATAATAATAATAATAACACCTTCTGACCAATCAGATTTGAGAATTCAACAGCGCTTTGGCATGATATTTTTTTAATAGTCATTATGATATTTTCCATGCTTGGTTGATTTCCATGATTTCTCCTTGCATTTGCCAATGATTTGTTTAACTTTTCCTATGGAAGTATTTCTGACCAATTAAAAAATAAGTTTGTTTACTTATGTGCAAAAAAAATTCCCCTGACTCAGACCCAGCAAACAGATTAATTGCTGTGAAAGAACCCTTAATATCTGACTTGGCTGTGTTTCCTATTAGAAAATTCATATTAATTCATATTCACATATGACTACAAGCACTAACTCCGCCCACAGCTGAAACATCATCATTCGTAATTTTACAACTGAGGAGTCATGAAAACTCTTGTGAATTTGTAGTCATGTATTCATTTTTAAAAGATAATATCAATAATTGATATAAATCTTCATCCACAGCTTCTTTCTGTCAATTTCTCTTCTTGTGCTGCCAGTCAAAGCCAAGAATACCTGACAGTTGTCATGATGGTATGAGTGTAAAGACAGCAGGATGTCACGTTATACACTTTGTGAAGGCAGTGAAGAGAGAAGTGAAAAAGCCAAGCACTGGAAAAAAAAAAAAATAAAAACATTGATTTTTTGGCAGAACTTTAAATATCACTCTTTGTGAAATGCAGAACGTAACCCAGACTTCACTCTCGTTCATACAAACACACTGAGAGGAAGAGGAAAATGCGACTGTAAGATCTTCAGGCTTTGATTTCACAAAGTTCAGTTGAAAAGCTGTTCCTGTAACCGGATTCGGATCGAGTGCCATTTTGGTAAATGTCCAAAAAATGTTAGAGGACTTTAAGAAATTAGAAAGCTTCTTAAGCTTCTAAAGCTTCCCACACTTTACTTATCTTCCTTCCGCACTATCTCAAACCAGACAGAAGGTGAGTGATGTCATCACACACACACACACACACACACACACACACACGGAAATCCTTTATTACAGTGGCCCTCAGATCAAAATTGGTGTCTGAGAGCTGTACAGTAGTATGTTTAGAGAAAAAAAAAAACAACTTTTTGAGATATTCTTGCTTTAATTGTATAGTTAATGATAAACTCTTTCTGTAATCGTCCTGTGTCTGTCCAATTAAATTCTCCTTTCAACGTATAACTCCCGCCCCGCGGGGTGTGTCTTGCTCTACAGTAGCAGCTCGTTACTAACCTCGTTATCTCGGTGTGCTTTCTTCTGTGTGTCTTCATGCACACTATTCCCTTCTCCAACCCTCATTTGTTTGAGAATATTTGGAGTTTATTCATTTGGAGTTTGGTTGTGGTTTTGTGACTTTTCGGAGGAGGGATTTACCAACTTGCAGCTGGTCAATGCCAGAATGTCGCTACCTCAGATTGATAGAAAACATGACTCCATCTTTATACACCTTCTCCCTCAGCTAGAGTCAGTGATATCATTTTATCTACCGGTCAAATGCCTCAGATGATCCTATGACTTGAACATGTGTGGCATAACTCCAAAACACACACCATGTCATTCTCTAGGATACCATCCTTATTAAAATCAACAACTGTGGATGAATGTATGTGGTGGTGAGAACTCCTTCATAGCTAAAAAAAAAAAAAAAAAAAATTGCTATTTCGCTAAGCTACTGTTGAGTGCGTTCAGATTCGTTGGAGGGGTGTGGCATGGCGTATCTCAAACGTTAGTGGCTGTTGTGTAAATCAGTCAAGCAAGGAAATACATCAACATACAGAGTCCAATAATTCTCAAGCCAGTTCATGGGGGCTTTAAAGTCATCAGTGTATACGGCATCTTACACTTCCAAACGTGTGCTTAACGGTGTGTGAACAGAGGCTCTCAAGCAAGTGTTCCTCATATCACAGGTTTCATATCACTGTCTTGATACTCCAGGCAACATATTTCTCACTTATTTTCACAGGCTCCATTTGTACAAGCAGTGGACCTGCTTTTGAAAATATATTTCATTATTCTTATTTGGTGCATTGTAAAATAGCCAAAATTAGATTTGTAATAACGTGATGCCATAGCATTGGCATTATAACAGTGTTATTATAGCGTAATACATATGTAGTAACTATAATACACTCTAGTAACACTGTAATGTAATACATACAGTATGTAGTCACTGTAATTACGTTTGTCTGTAATTCAAATTACAGATAACAGGAATCTTCTCAGCTAACAAAGGGTGTCACTGTAATGTTAGCAGACGTTGGGATAACGCTACACAGAAATGTTACAAGGATGTTCTGATAGCATTATGAATGATACACGCAGGTTTTGCTCTGCAATAATGACATTCAACAACGTCCTGTTTTGCTTTTACATATTGTACTGTATCCTACAAGCCCTTAAAGAGAATCTAGTGTCATCATTTTGTTAGCTGGCTGTCCATTTGAACTGAAACTGAAAACAAACTTTGGTAAGTATTGCACTTGGAATGCTAGTTTGCACCAGTTCTTGTTAGCTTCACCTCAAGATGGTTTCTGAACTAGCGGCAGATTTTGTTATTCTAGTAAACCGTACTTGTTTACTCTTCATTACAAGTTTTCATACTTAGCTAGCTAGCTAATTCGATATAACAAGCAAAACAGCCTTATGGGATAGTATTTTAGCAACTAGCAAGCTAATCATCTTCACCTGACATCATATTACATTAGCTAGTCAAGTTTTCTACCAAAGAACTACTTCTTGCAATCTACAACCTTAATATGAACAGAACGGTACAGTTTGTAAATTGTGTCCTCTGTGTTTGTTGTAATTTTCACGTTTGCCATGGTTCAGTGAATGGCATTATGGGATTGCTTACCCTGAGAAAGACACATGCAGCACTGCTCAATTTTGTCCAAAACTAGCGATTTTCAAAAGCCTTTCAAATGGACAACCTTCATCTTCGAAGCACACTAATGCTTCCCAAACATGTCGTCTACCTAGGGAGCTTCCTTCTGATTGGAACACAAAGAGTTTGTGAATATTGTGATCTTGTCTAACTTCAATTCCCATCACTTGAATCCCTCCAGGTGCTGTGGACTTTTGTATGTTGAATAAAGTGCCGGCGATATTGTCTCACTGGAAAGACAGCATTTTCAGCTGTGGAGAGATTTTAATGAGACGTTCAGCACAGTAAGGGAACGCTTTTAGCTCTGGCTCCTGCTATTTCGGTCTGTTTGATGTTCACAAATGCACTGTTAGCGCTAGCAAACTGGAGCTATCAGACACCATTATAAATCATGGAGCTAGGCTGATGGAGCTTAAGGTAGATTTGGCCATTAGGCTGTGTGTGGTCTGGAGATAATTTCTCCACTTTTATTTATTTATTTATTTATTTTATGCAATAGATGAGGATATTTTGCACCAAACCAGCTTTGTTTAGCTTCTCTTCAGGGACAGCGGTAACATCTGTTAAAGTTCTGAGCTACTCAGTGGAAGTTTATGAGTTCAACTCCCAGGGCGGATTGAATTTAGCCTGGCACCGGAAAGGAAAAAGGAAAAATAAGTGAAATTGTTTAACTTTACAGCAATATTAAGGTGATGTAATGTTCTTTTAAGATCAGTGAAACTAATTTGGCAAATCTGAAGCAAGAAATTGATGGCTTGCTAGTTAGCAATTTAACTAGCTTTTAGCTGCTGTCTGGTTGATAGTTTAGAGTTAGAAATAACCAGATCTATGAGTTTGCATTCTTGTGCTTTCGTCTTTTTGTCTAATTTCTTGTAATAACTTTGGTAAGTCTGAAATTTTAATTTTGTTAGACATTTTTAAACAGATGCTATTAATAATAAAATTTCAATGCATACTGATGCATCTCATGTAATATGTATGGTTTCTATGTGTTACAAATAAAACATTTCATGCTGTTATTATTTATTTAGTTAGTATTTGGATGAAGTAGACTGTTTATAATGAAAGTGGAGTGAAGTAAATAGTGAACATCAACAACACTGAGTTGTGAAATTGGAGAGGACTTTTACAGTTTTCCTTAAGGTCAAGATTCTGCCCCTTCTACTCATCTCTACTAAGAGAGAGGCTGCAAAATGGTAACATTAAACACTGGTTTATACTTAATGTAAGACTTTAGGTGCAAGTGCAGAAGCAGCAGCAACGTGAGCAGCATTGCTCACACACACTCTACTGAGTACTTTATATACATCTAGAGGATTAAAAGCAACATCCAATAGATGGCCTGTCAGAGTCAAAACATCCAAGTCAGTCGGGTTTCCAAGTCAAACTGTAAAATGTTTAGAGATTTTATGTGCATTGATGTAAAAGTTTCCACCATCTCCATGAGCTGTGTCTCAAATCAACAACACTTACATTCAAAAGTATATACTAATCTAGAAAATTCTAATCTAGAAAATACTAATCTAGAAAAAATGATATGTGCAGCAGCCATCGTGCATATGTTTGTGTATCGATAAAAGCTATAGCTCAGCTATAACATGATTTTCGACCAAAAATAGGCTCAAAGTGGGCTGAAAATGACACACGTTCTCATTTCTGACCAAGAAAACAGCAATTAGCAAAAAAAATAAAAAGCGGTAAAAAACTGGCTTCTGCCCAAGCAAATTAGCAACACACCAGTAAAATACCACTAATTTATATTTGTGTGTGCATGAAAACAGAGCCTGTAGATGTAAATCCCCTCAAATGTGCCTCACTTCACAGCCAAATGAACAAAACTAATGTTTCTGGCCAATTACTTACACACTGCAGTGTATTTACTGCACTGATGAATCCTAATTACTCACATATACTAACATGTTTTAAAGTGAAATAAAACATTATACTGCAAATCAGAGCTTCATAGAAAGATGCAGCCCACACACACACACACACACACAAAAAAAAAGGAGTGTTTGTTTTATTCCCAATGCAATGTGGCAAAGTTATGATGCTTGGTTTGTAAGTCATTAAACTTAATGATTGGCATAATGGGGTTGAGCTACTGCCAGAGGGATGAGGGGGAATCAGGTGGAATTACCATCAGAGGGTTGACACCCACACATGCAAACACACACAAACACACACACACACACACACACATGCAAATTCAATGCCATCGACAGGTAGAACTGGGATCATCTTGATTATGAAGGATATCATTACATGCATGAGAGAAGGGGGGGACGGGGGACAGAAAGAGAGACAAAGTGAGGGAGGCAGAGAGAAACAGAGAGAGACAGAGTGAGCAAAAGACAGAGGGAGAGAGAGAGGGAATGAGAGAGACAGGGAAACAGAGAGAGGAAAAGAGAGAAAGAGTGATAGATAGATAGATAGATAGATAGATAGATAGATAGATAGATAGATAGAGAGAGAGATAGATAGATAGATAGATAGATAGATAGATAGATAGATAGATAGATAGATAGATAGACAAAGAGAAAGCTAGAAAGATGAAGAGAGAAATAGAAAGATAGATGGAGAAAGACAGTGATAGAAAGAGAGACAAATACTGTAGAAATATATATATATATATATATATATATATATAGAGAGAGAGAGAGAGAGAGAGAGAGAGAGATCAGTATCCAAGCTTTGGTAATACAAATGTTAATATTTGTCATGCCAATAAAGCAACTTTTGAATTTTTTGAATTCTAACTTGACAGAGAGAGAGACAGACAGAGAGAGAGAGAGAGACACATGGATGGACAGAGTGCTTACAAAGCATCACTGTCGACACTGAGGAGATCTGACATGTCGTCAGATATCAAACAGCTGCCTGGATGAGAACATCTCATTACTGGATCTGACTGTTGTTTGAGAAATGCTTCTGTTCCACAGCTATTTATACCCACGTCTCTCTGCTGTCATCCAGCACGCTAGCTCCCTCCTTCTATTAGTGTCATTACTGCTAATGCTCTGCCTGCTTAATTAGGAATCCTCGCTCATATCAAATGGAAAGTGAAGTGTATCAATATCAAGCCTGATATTATTTAAAAAGTATTGCGCAGGAACTGCTACAACTGCTAACCTCTGACACCTAAACATTAAGGCTCTTAATTTAGGTTTGTGTTTGTAAAAATGTGCAAAATTTACTAACAGGGTCCACAGAGGATTCCGTCTTTCACATACACAAATTTGCACGTGTTGTCCGTTTTATGTGTTAGCCTTAATGAACATGGGATTTGCTATGTTTCTACCTAGAGGGACAAAATACAGAATGGTTTCAATGTAAATAAATTATTTTGCAACTTCTTTCCAATTTACTGCTGTCTGATATCCAAAATAACAAAATTTAATACGTCTGAAGGGCAGGTATAAAATTAGCAAAACGGGGATTCAGCTCCGCCAAAGAAAGCCATAGTGCTGCAGGAATTATTTGACTCATATGTTTAGGTGTTCAGACTTACCCACACATCAGCTACCTTTCTTTTGTTTTTTTTTTATTTGTTTACTAATGTGAATTGTAAAACCAAACCTAACAAACAAATAAAAACTAAAAATTTCACTATGATTCGGTCTAATATTCAAACAGGCCAAAGGCTTCATGTGGAGACGGTGCTTGCCTGGCTTCCACAAACTAACTGTGTAGCAAGCAGACATCGTACAAATGCTTCAACTACCATCTCATGTGCATGGCAGCTAAACGAACCCCCTAGACGAAAGTGCTACGTGACCAAGCCTGCGTTTAGTTGTTACAAAGCCAGTTCATTCCAGGATGCTTAACACTGAGGAGTCATTCCCCCTGGTCATGGAAATTGTCATGAAATTTTAATAGCACCACCTACTGTACTGGAGCACTCCTACATGAAGGACAAGACAAAACCTCAAAGAGTATGAGAGCATTAACTATGACTGAAAGCACAATAAAACACTGGGAAATAGAGTAATGATAAGGAAGACTAATGATAAGAGGGAAGCCAGCAGTCACTTGAAAAGAGTTGCAGGACAGCCTGAAAGCAGCAGGAACAACAGTTACACAACAGAGAACAGCAAGCAATGAATTGCACCATAATCATCTCCTACACCTCAAGCTAAACTAAACTAAATTACAAAGAAGCACAGAGATGTGCATCTAAAACCATTTAGACAAATCTGAAATCTTTTGGAACAGTCAGATGAGACAAAAAATAGAACTCTTCAGCAGTAATTCAGCTCATCATGTTTGGAAAAAGAAGCTTTGTATGTATGATCCCATGAACACCAAGAACACCATAATACCCACAGTGAAGCTCGGTGGTGGGAGCATCATGATATGAAGCTGCTTCTCTGCAAACAGTACAGGGGCATTGCACATCATTGAAGGAAGCAGGAATGAAGCGATGTTCCGGGAGAAGAATTTAATCTCATTGGAGAAGAAACTGAATCTGGGGAGAAGATGGACGTTTCAACAAGACAGCAAGTGCAAACATACAGCCAAAATAATTCAAGAAGGCTCGAATCCTTTTGAACATTTATGGATGATTATGAAATCGCAAGTCCATCAGAGAGATTGTCATAACCTTGGGGAATTGAAGATGATTGCCAAGAGGAATGTGCCAAACTGGAACCACAATGCTGCAAAAAGCGAAATACTTCTTACTGGAGATGTGTTGAAGCTGGAACTGCCAACTTCAGCTCGGAACAAAGTACTAACATTGTTAATTTATAGCTCTCACTGTATATGCCAAGCCCCACCTCTCATCCTAGCCTTTCCTTTAACTTTGCATACAAGTTCTAACCAAACCATGAGTGCCTCCAAGTAAAGGCATTTCATTTAATCAAACGCCTTTCATTCTCTCAATTCAAAAACTGATGATTAAGCTCAAGTGCATTGATGTTTCACCGTCAGTTTAACTAAGGGCCATTAATGTATGTGTTAAAGCTCATGATCGCATGAGATTTATGCCAGATAACACTCACCCGACACATTCACATACAGCACTGATACACATTAGACTCTGACTGGCTCTTCATTCTCATTCTGCTCAGGTCAGCCATGAAGTGATAAGTGAAACAGGCCGTGACACTTTAAGTGCTTTTCATCAACTTTAATCTGAGGACAGAATGATGTGGACACTGGATAATGCTTAAGTGGTGTTTCTGAATAAATCTAAACAATGAGTCTCGAACTGTTTCAAACCTGAGGTGGGTATTTCTTTTCTCTTTCATTATCATTTTCAGTTTTATAACTCAGGAGCTGTTTAAGTGTTTAAAAATGCCACAGTAATAGGAGGATCTATGATTTCTAGGCAATTCAACGTGCAGTAAAATATCACTGATTCTCAAAAAGTTACAACATTAAAATGAGGGTTTATGTCTGATAATTCTTGTGCCAAGCTTTGAGGTTAAACAGACTCCTGGAAAACTGCCCAAAACTGGCCACACGTCTCTGTAAGTACATGTCAAATCTGATGCTAATTAAAGTCCATCATAAAAAAAAAAAATTGGCCATACAATATGAACAATATGAACATTTTCATTGAGACATTGAGATAATCGTTATATTTTATCTTCAAATAGTGGAAATGGGCTCACACAATTTTAATACTTGCTCTTCAGTGGTATAATTGTTCCCTAAGTGACTTTCAGGCTGTGGTAAATCACACAGTGTGATTGGCTTGTGTCTAAATTGCATCAGTGAAGTGCATCGCTATCAGCTAGTGACAGAATGAATCAAAACCAATGTACGCTTGTCGCTATCTCTGCTGTCTATTCAGGACACAAACACTGGTGCTGTTCTATTTGGATAAAAGCTGAAGTGCAGCTTCAAATTCTTCACTCAGTTTAAAGTAGATAAGTGCTACACCTTTCTGAAAGTAAAAAGAAAGTACTAGAAAAACATGTCTGCCTCAAATCTCATATTCGATTTAATTACTGACAGTAAATTAGTCTTGCTTGTTTCATTTTATTTTATTTTACAATAACAGAAATTAATTTATATGTACATATAAAATTACGTATAGGAATAATGAGCTGAATCACATATGAGGAGGTTTTTGTTTTTGTATTTTTTTTTAATTAAAATCATAAAATAGGATGAACTCTAAAATCATAAAGTAAAATGGTGAATCGGTAAACTCTGTCTAACTGTCTCTCTATCTGTCTGTCTGTTACCCTCTCGCTGTCTCTTTCTGACTCTCTGTCTCTCCCTCTCACTAGCTGTCTGTCTGTCTTCCTGTCTCTCTCTCACTCTCAGTCTGTCTGACTCTGTCTCTCCCTCTAATGTCTGTTTGTCTGTCCTCATCTCTCTGTCTCTGTCTGTCTCTTCTTCTGTCTGTCTCTCTGTCTTTCAGTGTTTCTCACTCTCTCTGTCTGTCTGTCTGACTGTCTATGCATCTGTCTCTTTCACTGTCTGTCTGTCTGTCTGTTTTGTTCTCTCTCTGTCTCTCTCTTTCACACACACACACTTTCTGTCTGTCTCTCTCTGTCTATCTTTGTCTGCATTTCATTGTCTACTGCATTTTGTTGTCTCTGTACTCGTACTCTGACAATGACAATAAAGTTGGACCTAACCTAACCTCTCTCTGTCCCTATCTACCACTCTCTTTGTCTCTAGCTGTCTGTTTGTCTGTCAGTCTCTCTCTCTCTTTCTCTCTCTCTCTCACTCTGTATGTCTCTATGCCTCTCTCTCTTTCATGAGCAATCCTATTAGCATTTGGTTTCCTTGCTTCAGTCCTTGAAACCCATTCACTACAAAATGTAAAAAAAATAAATAAATATAAAAATAAAAAAAGAAAGCGAACCTCATGAACATGGTCAGAGGAACACAAATCACACACCTCCCTGGGAATGTGTTTGGCCCGAGCCCCACTGGTGGTTAATGATGTAATTAGCACTAACTCAAGCAGGTCAGCTTACAGGAGAGAAGCCTACACATCCTAATCTCACACACACACACAATCATATTTGTATCATGTGAATCACAAGGTTCTTCGGGTCTTTTGACCTTTTTTAAATCCCCATGAAATACACAGTTTGCTTCAAGAAGTCAAGTTCACTCCTTCCCTGAGGCTGTGTGTGTGTTTGTGTGTGTTGCATTGAGACTTGGCTCACCCTGAAACATCCTTCCGATTTTCTTTTCCTGAACATGTTTAACTGCATGACTGCGTTTGATTCTGTATCAGAAACACTCCGTACTGCAGTTTAGCTGCCGTGTGGGATGTTAGTATGTTTGATTTTCGCAAATGCTCTGATAATGCTCACAAACATCAGCTGTGAGACGCTATTATGAATGTAGGAGGCTCATAAAGCTAAACAATCATTAGTGCTTGATCAGGTAATCTGCTCAGGCTACGTGGTTAATCACTGCCACAGTGAGTTGGTATTCATGCTGACTGTAAAACAAATACGATGGTATGACTAGATGTTAGATTTTACCAAGTCTCAGAATTATAGAGCTTTAAGAATTCTTGTTAGCAAAACTGAAAATGGCACACTTATAGGAGAAAAAAGTTCCTGACACACACAAAGGTCATGCCTTCTTCGCCGAGACTGACGTACAAAGGCCACACCTCCTTTCCTGAGACTGAGTGACACAGAGGCCACACCCTCTTCACTGGGCCTGAACTACAAAGTCCATACCTCCTCCACAGTAGCCATGCCTCCTTCACTGGGCCTGACAGAGGTTTAGACGATTCATACAAGGGAAACTCATTTAATTTCATTTCTGAATAATAAACACTAGCAATATAGAGGTGTGTTTGTATCACAGTTCACTGACAAAGAGATACACTCTCTGTTTTAAACCGCTACACTCATATAGTAAATGGATTTGATTCTGTACATCTTCACACACCACCTATTTGTGTGTATGTGTGATTGAATTGCAGCAGATCTGTATGTTTTATTAGTAAATGTTTCACCAAGAATGTAAAGAGAGAGGACAGGAGGAACAGCGAGTTAAAAAACAGAGTGGACAGGAAAGTCAAACGTGTCTACAGAACTCAACATTACACAATAGGCTTGCAGAAATGCTCCGGTAGCTTTTCCTATTACACACCCATGGCTTGTGGTCGTCCCTCACTTGGAATCATGTGGAAACACTTTGCCATCTGCAATTTGACCAGGCATGTGTGTGTGTGTGTGTGTGTGTGTGTGGTGGGGCATGTTTGTATATCTTGGTGGACCAAATGTTCCTACAAGGATAGGTATATCTGACAGTTTTGTCCTTGTGGGAGGGACAATAGGCTGGACCCCATGAGGAAATCCTAAAAAAAAAAAAAAAAACCTGCAGCATTTACTTAAGAAAATAAAAGGGCCTAAAGGTTTGCTATTGCTTACTGAGGTGAAGGTTGGCTTAAGGTATAGCATAGGATTAATTATCTGCATCAATAATTATGTCAATGGAAGGTTCTCACAAGGATAGGAAGACAAATGTGTGTGTGTGTGTCTGTGAGTGACAGACAGGTGTGTGTGAGTGTGTGTGACGTGAAGTTGAATATATCTGAAGCCCTGAACCCCTCACTAGACAGCTCTAATCCAGTTAGTCTATACATCAACCATAAAGATACACTCTTAGGAGATTAACAGTCAGGGTTCGAATTGCAAGGGGGGTCTCCAGGGGACAAGACCACCTAGATCAAGCCAGAGCTGCCCCCATTTACCTCTGAAATCAGATCACGGGGGTCTATGGTGCTTATTTTACTAAGATTTATAAATCTGGCTCTACAATTTTCCTTATTTATATATTAGCTATCTGACATCACATGTGACATCATCGGGCTTGGGCTCTCAAAGGCCAGTGATCGACAGGAGACGTGTCCACATTTCACCAGGTCAAAGACCAGTGCTCAATCAAACAAGTACTATGATCTCAAAGGAGTTCCCATTCTTTCATTCATTCATCTTCAGTAGCCTGCTTTATCTCTGTCAGGGTCATGGTGGATCTGGAGTCTATCCTGGGAACATGTGGCATGAGGCAGGAATACATCCTGGATTACATGCCAGTCCATCACACACATTCACACACTCAGGCCAATAACCATAAATAAGAATAAACAGCTGGCTTTTTTAAAATTTTGTTTTTTGAAATGTTGCTAAGAAAGTATAAAATACCTTTTTTATTGTATTATATAATTATTAGAGCTGTAACAATATGATGTGTCCTACTGTTTTGTTTGATACAAGGCTGTGAATTTATGTCTATGTAACAAACAATATTTTCAACAGGCTGCATAATAAAATCAGTTATTCTTCATAAAGCATATATTACGTGAAGTGTAATAAACATTTATACCTAATCAAGCCCACACTCCCTCGTCTTAAAAAGTAACTTTTTATATTGAATCAGAAGAGGCTATGCTTCATGCGACAGTATGCTAGCATATTAGCATGCTAGCTCATAGGCAGCTAGCAGGGGCTGGAAAAGTCCCCCAAATCTTTAGGATCTGATGTTTGGAAGCACTTCAACTTTACGGTAAGTTATGACGCTGATGGCGAGTGAGTGGTGGACCGAAATATTACAGTATCCCGAATCCACCCACTGGAGATTGCACACCCAGGGCTACAGAGAGGTGCGTGATCGACAGCACAAGTAGCTAACAGCAGAATAAGAAACTCAGAACAGATTTGAAGTTTGCATGGTTTTAGACTTGCATTTATATCAGGTAGGCAGTAACACTAGCATGATTTTGGATTCTTACAAGGGTATACAACTAAATCACATTTAAGCCAGCCCTAGATATTTTCACTTAATTGTTTAGGATCAATACATAACTGTCACACCTCATTGCTACTGCTTTCTCCCCATCAGAGCACTGTACTGGAGTCATAGTATGAAAGAATGATGGAACCTTAAAGTTTCAAATGGACTATCTGTTGGCTGTATTGAATATAATACGTGTTCAGATTTGGTTTTGCTTTTTGAAAGCTGTAAGCTACAGTTTTCTGTGTTTGTGTGTGTGTGTGTTTATGTGGCAGTGATAACCCTTTTGATTGCTCTCTCTTCCCCAGTATCTCCTCTGAATGAAATGATGTGACACTCAGGACCCACTTGCCAGAGATGCCACATTGCACAGCAAGGTAGGCCACTGTGTGTGTGTGTGTGTGTGTGTGTGTTTCCTTTCACACCTCAGGCTAGCGCTGTATAACTGAGGACAAGAAACTGTCACTGTGAAACACAATCGAAGCAGAAGCGTACTCCCACACACACTCCCACGTAACACACACATAGACACACACATACACACACAGCTTAAAGACAGCTGTTATGTCAGAAAGCAGAGTTTGTGAAGGAGGCAGCGAAGAAACTCCAGGATACAGCGACGCGCCGAAACCCCCCACCCAGCTACTGGAAATAACATTATACCACATATTGTTTTTCACACTGTCCAGGAAATCTGAAAATTTGCTTCATCTGGAATATTGAACGTAGCACTAATGTCACCTCTGGAGGATCGATATTAGCCCACACTCCTGCAGGACGAGTGTGTGTGTTTCTTCATTTCGGTTTACAATAACAAGTATGATTAGGACGAGATATTAAGTATTGTATTAAACTACAGAATGTCCTCTTTATCCCAAATTTAATCAGCTCAGAAATGTTTGGTGTTCAAAGCTTGCTTCTTTAATTTTGCACTCAAGCTACAGGGTTAATTTATACTGGCACCCCGATGAACATTATGAATTATTAGCACCCCAATGAACGTTATGAACTTCCTGCAACCCAAGCCTTGGTATTTTTGTTTCTCCTTATTATTTACCTTCACAATTTAAATCATAATCAATAAATCTTTCAGCATTTTGTGTTTTGTATTCTTTTTTTTATTTTACTTAAGTGTATCTGTGTATCCAAACTCCTAGCACTGAAATGTACATAATAATACAATAAGCTGTTTTATCTGAGTAGGAAATGCGGACAAATATAGCTGATTAATAATTTACAACAACAAATTATCTCTTTAGATCTATCAATTATTTATCTTTTTTTACTTTCTGTATTTTTTCTTTAACTTCAGTCTATCCAGTTGTAGCTCCTCTGGGTGCAGAACTGAGTTTTATTGGAATTTTTTTTTTTTTTTTAAATCCTACAAATTCCTTACCAAGCAATATCATTTTTGCAATTATCTTTTTTTAATTAAATTAAATTAGGGTTTGGATAACTGAGGAAAAAAATGTTCACAATCTTTAGTTCTTTTTAGGAACTCGTCCACAGGAAAGAGTTCATGTTGCAGTAAGTTATCTGAGGAAAACTTAGTTTTGATTTCTGAAATGTAAGTAGTTAAAAAAAAAAAACTGACATACAAAAATTGTCAAAATCAGAAATTAAGAGCCAAATTCTCACTTTTTGTTTTTAATCATTGGACCTGAATGCTCATATCTCTGCTAAATATGACTTCATATGAGTTTCATCCAAATATGTCTGGCTACGGGGTTAAAAGATACGTTTATTTGCTGAAAATCTCATCTGGCAGAATTAAAACCCACTTCCCACTGACGGCTTTATCTAGCCTAATAAACTCCTGTGCATCACACCCGCTAAAACAGATAAAAAATTCAGACTTTAATTTAATTTTACTTTTACATTTTACTTTATGCAGGCTGAAGTGCTACTGAGTGGTTAGGAAATTTTGAGATTTTTGACAGCAGGTCTAAACATAGAAAGGTTATGCACTGAGGAAATGAGGAAACTTGAGTCAAAGCAAGTCAGCCATACATATTTTTGAGAAATAGACATATTTTTGAGAAAATTTTTGCATCCTAAAGGCTTATTGTTATTGATATTGTTCTACTATTCTGTATATAAAATGATTAATTTAATGAGCAATGTTTTTTTTTTTCCTTTTTTGTTACTCATTTACTAAGTTAACTTGTCTCTAATACTAAGATACAAGACAAGACAAGGTCACATGACAAGCTGCATCTAATTTATCTTATTAATTTCAAAAAAGATAAAAACGAGAAGCTGTTTGTACCAGCTTATTCAAGCTATGAACGACTGTTAGAACTTGGTTCGTGGGTAAAGCAATAAATATAATTAGAAATAGATCAAATCTAAAATATGTTATTCAAAATTGTAATTATTGGTAAATTGCTGTGGTATATGAGGAATGCAACACTTTGGTATGTACCTTTATAGGAAAATAATCAACATCAGGATGGTAACAGTACCTTCATTTCATCACACCATCCAGTTGTTGATTATTTTCCTATAACAACATACCGTGTCTTATATTGTTTCTTAACATAAATTTATGTATGGACTCACAAGTGTATGTTGTTTAGTTAAAAAAAAATAAAATAATAATAAATATATGCAGTGTTCTGTAATGAAACCTAGCCAGACTTTCTTACTTTAAATAGGATAACAACAAGACTCTGACTTATTATATGTCCACCCTTATATGTACATCAAGTAAAACTGATAAATCAGTTTTACATACTGTATACACTGTGGCATAAAATGTGGCATAAATTTACATACTGTATACACTGTGGCATAAAATGTGGCATACATTTACATACTGTATACACTGTGGCATAAAATGTGAGACATGAGCCACAACACAATAAACACCAGCTCCACTAAACATCAGGGAAGATGTAAAAAATATGGGAAAATAGTGCAAGGGTGCCACCCACATATAAACAACTGAACTCTTATTAGTCTAACACAGTGGTTTTGTTGCAGTTTGTAGACACGCCAAATGTCAGTAAAGCTCAGCAACAGATAGTAAATTTTTGATTAAAATCAAACCAAACCTTATTACTTTCTCAGGCTGGACTCAGCAAAGCACTCTAATGTATTGGTTGTGTGTGTGTGTGTGTGTGTGTGTGTGTGTGTCTGTGTGTGCGTGTGTGTTTACTAGAGAGCTGTGTGTTTCAGCACTATTGACTCGACAAGCCTATGTGTGTATTTGTGTGTGTGTGTGTGTGTGTTTGTGTGTGGGCAGAAGGCCAGTCCAGGTCCAGCCAAAGAGGCACTCTCGCGGTTAATCATCATGGAGACGCTCCCATTCCATTAAGCTGCATAAAATGCGCCACAGCCTGTGGCCTAGCAAAGCTCAGCCAAAATCCTCACACACACACACACACACACACAGACACATTCACAGTGGCTGTGTTTACATACACAGATTTTGAATAAACTGATTGTGAATGAACTGTTTATTATTTTTTTTCTTTTTTTGGTTAATAACTTCCTTTTACACGTTTCATGAAATCTGCAGCGCCTCACGTAGTGTCAGCGTTACCATAACAACAGGAAGCTGAAAAATGTGCTCGGCTTATTAGCCTTGTGTGAGTCTTAAATCATGTCCATGTCTTCAGAACGTCCTTCAAACGTCCTTATGAAACAGCAGGTGTGAAGAGGAATCCATGCTACTTGTCATTCTACGGTTGTCATTGATCAGTTGTCTTGTTGCTCAGAAAAAAAAAAAAAAAGCATCTCGGATTGGTCTCCAGGTGTCAGATTCTTCTGATTCAGTTATATGAAGAATTTCATCACAATTTTTAATCGAAATGATTTGAACACAAAATGGGGTTGTTGTAATACATCGCTGTATTCAGATATTCTTATTTGGGGATTTTGTGAATCACAACAGCTCCAGCAGTAGTGAGAAAAACACACAGATTGGTACGGAGAAGGCTGAGGCTGATTTCTTTCTGGCTCAGACTGTAGATTCCTGCAGCCTATCAGTGACAGTCGTGTCAGGTGTGCTACTTAATATGTGCTGGATCACACCACTACTGTCATCTGATTCACTTTACACTAGAACTGTGCACTAGTCAGGGCTGCACTGTAACTTACTGTGCCCACTTGCTTTGTTTTGGAAGTTTTATACCGTCTTGTAGTGTCTTGTGCTGTTTGCACATGTTTGCACTCTGCACTTTATGTAAATATGTAGTCTCCTGTAGATCTGTGTTTTATGTAGCACCACGGTCCTGGAGGAACGTTGTTTCGTTTCACTGTGTACTAACCAGCTCTATATGGTCGAAATGACAATAAAAGCCACTTGACCTGAACAGGATCTGGTTCCTCTCAGATTTAAAGTGCCCACGTTCCAGAATTGAGTTGCGTGCATCGGGCAGCTCTGCACCTTTTTTGATTCCCTTTAATAAAAATAAAATAAAGTATAATAATAAAATAAAGATCATTCTTGAAATCATTCACCACCCTTCCAAAAATACAGTCGGATCATTTCCATGAAATCGGTGACTAGTAATCATAGTGTAATCACGTTTTCAGTCACGTGTGCTCATGCATCATGGATATGGAAAAAAAAAAAAAAAATTAAAAAAAAGGGAAAATATGTTAGCTCATTGCTCACAATGTCCTGAGAAAGTTTATACTTTCCTAATTCCTACTTAGGGCGGTCTCCATGACTCCAAGTTCAGCAAGTGACCTCAGATCAACATGGCTGCTCACAGCATCGACAGTAAACACAGTAGCACTTCATACCTTTAAATGAGTTATCCTGTACAAGTCTTTGCCACGAGGCAGCTTAAATACAAGCACATGGGAAAGTGTGACTAGAGTCTTTTACAGGAAATCAATAGATATATATGAATATTTATACACTCAGTTTTCTTTATTTTATTTAGAACAAAGATCCAGCAGCTAATAAACTGCTAGCTCAATGTATATCTCATTATATAGCGTGTTAGTGTATTATGTACAGGTACTTAAAAGATGCTGAGGCTGCCATTTTATTTTTGGCCCTGAGTGCAATGTTTACAGAGCTGGAGAGATAAAGAATATTTGGTGTGTTATGTAAGGAACAGATAGAGATTCTGAGATTTGTCTGTACAAACCTATTTTAGACAAATGTTTTTGCCCGAGGCGTTTCAGTGTCACGGCACAGAAAAGTGGTGAGACGGGAGCAATTATACGACCGTATAGCAGTAGTATAAAAATATTTTAAAATGTAACATGTTAATTATACAGGATTGTCAATCACTAATCGCAGTGTAGACAGCAGTTTCTTTTGTCGCTCACTGTAATGATGCTATCAGAAACCCGGAACCTAAAAAAAAGAGGTGAAAGAGTGTTCGTTAGAGATGGAGTGGGCCGGGTTGTGTGCAGTGGACTTCAGAGAGGAGTGCGAGAGTGGACAGTGGTGGGAAGGTTAGGACTAGCTGCAGACATTGTTAACTCCCAGCTGAGGAAGAAGAGAAGAACTCAGGAGCTGAGCACATCAAGAGAGAGAGAGAGAGATAGAGAGAGAGAGAGTGTCTCTATACCAGCATGCATTGTTAGAGAGGAAGTTTCAGTGTTTCAAACTGTCTGGAAGCTGCAAATCTCTACAAGGAACCTCGTCATCTGCCTTCCAGCCGAATTCTTTAGATTCTACTCTCCGTCTTCCTGCGGCCATTGATTCCCATTTCTTGCCTCTCTGTTGTCCTTTCTCTGCTGTCTTTTTAAACCGCGGCACTGAAAGTTGTCTGGGAAAGTGACAAGAGGAGAAATGGAGCGAAGGCGGAAAGGGGAAGGCGTGAAGTATCTCTCTTCTGGACTGTCTGTCAATTAGACGCTACACTCGAGCCAGCATACTGAACAGAGGAAGAGACATTACAGCGCATTGCAGGCAAGCAGATAACCCACACTCTGACCAGTGGATAGTGTGTTGAAAATCAAATTTACGCAATGTACAATGCTTTGCATAAGTATTCACCCTGCACCATTTTTTTTCACATTTGTGATACCTGGAAAAGAAATGGACTAAATTGATATTGTGCCATGAATCAACACCAAATAAACATAATACTGACATGGACAGAAAAAAAAAATCAATATTGTTTTTAAGTTTATAAGTATATAAGTTTTTTTGTTTTGTTTTTTTTTAGATTGCATAAGTATTCACCCCTATTGAAGGAAAACCCCTAAATCCAAAGTCACACGATTAGTTGAATGGAGTTGTCCTGTCCAGCTGATTTTTTTTATTTTTTTATCTTATTAACTTCAAGAGAGTGCAATAACATAAAAGATAACTTGGTTACACAACACTAAACATGATGGGAATGGATTAAAAAGTATGATGCATCATTAGGTAATAAATTACAAATTGTAATCGTGGACAATTGTCTGTGGTATAAGAGGAATAGGGCAGTGGTGGCTAAACAGTTAAGTCTCTGGGTTACTCATCAGAAGGTTGTGGGATAAAGCACCGCCAAGCTGCCACTGTTGGGCCCTTGAGCGAGGCCCTTAACCCCTTCCGCTCCAGGGGTGCGGTATCATGGCTGACCCTGCACTCTGACCCTAACAAGCTGGGCTATGCAAAGAACAACATTTCACTGTGTTGTAATGTATATGTGACAAATAATGGCTTCTTCATCGAATAAAACAGATCAGAAAATAATTAACAGTAAATCCGCTTCGTCACGCCATACTGGTTACTTTCCTATAACAGCACCCCAAAGTGTTTTATTCCTTATATATCATGTTATGTTAAACTCAACCTCTAATATAGTGAAGCAGAACCTCGTGTGTTTATGTGTTGAGAGAACGGTACATCATTAATTTTTACGAAATATCTGTTGGTTCTTGTCAATCAGACCAAATTGATCTGTTTTGAACCCACACATGGCCTTCAACAGAGCATGAAGTGGAGTACGGACTGAAAACGCTTGAAACAATTGAGTCATTGTTTGTATCTGATGTTGCTGAATGACTCAGTAGTTTGGTATTAAGAGCGAAGGGGTAATTGATATTGACTTTTTCACCGAGTGCTTTGTCATCTGCAATCATGAATAGATTCCATCCCACGAATGAGCGAAAGGATGACGGAGGGACAATCATCTACTTCAGTGGCTCTCATCACGCACATGCTTCCAAAGACTTCAGTTTGTTTTTTTTTAAACAATGGCAAGGGTGCGAATAGTTTGTAGGCTTTTTTTGCTCAGATCGGCTCTATGTCTCCACGTTTCACGATAGTAACTGTGATCATATTTTTCCTTTAATAGGAGCACACAACACAACATGTATTCACACATTGATATCAACTTTGTATACGATACAACACAAGCCATATGGAAAATCCAACTTGAGAAGAAACCTAACAAAACGAAGGTATTGTCCAGGATTTACTGAAAGCATAGTACTCTGACAGAGTACACTGAAACAGATCACTGTAATATACAAGCAAACTTTATTATACAGTCATTTGAAAACAATCATATTTCTTTGGTTTTTAACATTTGGCTTTTTTTTTTTGCTACAGGGTCTGATGAGATACACTGACCCAGGTAACTATGGACTGAAACAAGGCTCAGAATAGCGATGAGTACAGCAAGGAAGCGTAAAACAAGGAGTATATATAAAGAAAGGCTAATGAGGCCACACATTGCAAACAGGCGAGTGTAATGAAGACTAACCGGAGGCACAGGCAGAAAAACAAGAGGAAAAAAAAGCCTAGAGTGGAGTAAAGCATGTTGGGAATGTGTAGCAAAGCACATTTAAGTAGACTTTATTTAAATATGCATAAGAAAAGTAAACTTGTTACAATAAGTGCTCTTTAGCTCTAGATCAATTTCACTTGGTGTAACACAAGAAGAAAATTGAGAAGTGGGTTATTCATTAGATAATCTTTACCGATGCAAAGAACACATAATGTGATTTAGTGCAATTGTGACCGCATAGCCGATGACAAAATTCTGTCAGTTTTTTTATTCAAATCTCAGGGTCTAACAGACGGCTAAAGTCACACAGTCCAAAATTAGTTTGAGGCAGAAAAGATATAATTAGGTAGAAACTGTATAATTTATAAGTTTCTGTAAATAAATAATTCAAAGCTTGCACTGCTGCTGTTTTATTGTATTGAAAGGTGAAGTTGTATGCAGATGACATGCTACTGTGATGTCCTGGATTGTCACAGTGTGAATCTTTGCGATGCTTCCACCTCTAATTGATAAGATAGATGAGGCTCAGAGGGATACACACCACATACACACCATCAAACAATTGTGGATGTGTTAGAGGACTGGAATGTACTCCGACTTCGAGCCTCAGGTTTATAATACTGGAATAGCTAGAGAGCTGGAATGTACTCCAAGGTCAAGCCTCAGTTTTGTCACAAGCACACTGGTGTGGTTAAAATAAGCTAAAAAAAAAAAAAACACCTGGGATGGTGGTGTAGAGGGTATCATTGCCTCCTCACAGCTCCAGGGTCTCCAGTTCGATCCTGAGCCTGGATTACTGTCTTTGTGGAGTCTCACATGTTCTCCCTGTTGTTTTCTTCTTCTTTCTTCTTTCAGCTCACAAAAGCTTTTTGGTTGGTGGATACATGAAGCTAAACAGGTCCTAGGTGTGAATGAGTGTGAGAGAGTGTGTGTGTGTGTGTGTGTGTGTAGTGCAATGTGATGGACTGGTGTCACATCCAGGGTGTATTCCTGTTTCATGCCCAGTATTCCAGGGATAGGGTCCAGAACAACAACAACAAAAAAAAAAAAAAACACTGATGATGAAAATGAATGAATGAAAGAATGGAAATCTAATTCTGAAGAAAGATAAATAAAATAAATGAGAAAATGTATATTTTGATTAACCTATTGTTCCTCCTTTAAGTGAAAATAACTATGTGAAATGGAACTGTGCAACTGTTGTTATTTTTTTTAACTGAACATTAGAAGTCTGGCTGTTGCTAATTACTGATTACTGAAGTGTGTGAAATTCTTGTTTTGTTGCAATTATGCAAAGAAAATATTACTGTACAAGCATACAATTGTTTAACATCTTGTTTCAGAGGTTGTTAATGGCGGAAACTGTAATGGACCAGTAATTGATCCTTGAGGGATCCCACTTTTCACAACCTGTTACTTTACAACTTACATAACAGCCTCAAACACACTGCACTCCTTCTTCTTTCCACAGCATACAGGATCTTTTTTTCTTAACAATATGAAATGACTTTGAACATCAGTGAACGGCTTGAAAACACAATGAGTTGATTTCTTCAAGGGAACACTATGAAACCTTGGTCTAGGGTGCTGTTAGTGATGATAATAACACAGGAATGAAAAATAAAGGAAATAAAAGATTGTGAAATGTATTGAGGTCAGGTCGAGTGGTTTGTTACATACAGTGTAAGCATTCGCTGGAACAAGCCACAATGCCGTGGCATGAGAGAGAGCGGATTTTCATAATGTGGCGGTGCATTAGCTGGATGAGACATGGATTGAGGCTGTAATCCACATTCATGACAGAACACTCCTGCTGACTCTATCAACACCGCACAGACCCACTTAATTATACTGGAGAAAGAGGGATATTTAATCACGCTAACATCAGATTAAATTGGTAAGAATTCTCACATATGGGAGTGAAATTACAAAACAAACTTTAACCATTTGTAATAATTTGTTATTGTACTGATGTGGAAAATTGACAGCACTGACTGATTACCTGGATACGAATTCATGAAATTCACGTAGAGGCAAGGGGATGAGTTAGCAGTTTTAACTTCATTTGTATGAGATTCAGTCAAGTTGCTCTATAAATACTCAGATTCCTTATGGAATTGGAAGGAGAAAGTTCAGATTAAAAATGAAAATATTGCTCTTTTGTGATAAAGACTGAAATAAAATAAATAACTAAATGGTAAATTCCATCAGATGGTTTAGATTTTTAAACAGTTAAACGCTCTGCTGTTTTGTAGGAAATTATAGACAAAAAATAAGAAGGAAAGATCAGGAATGAGAAAGGAATAAAATAAATAATTGAGGCAGAAACAAGAAAGGAGAGATCGACTATTTCTATCCCTCGTAGGGGGTTAGCATCGGCTGGGGGGTGGAGGTGGGGGGTGGGTTTGTTAGAATCATTGACAGATTGGCAGAGGGGGGATGCCATGTGTGGACTCACTGAGAAATTAAAAGTTAGTTTCATGAGCCAGACCCTAATAAACGAGATAAAAAAAAGGCTATTTTCACAGCAACAGACTGCTATTGCAAATAACTGTACAAACATCCTTGTACACTAACAGTTTCAAAGGAAACTTTTGAGCAAATTGGAAATACGTGACACCACAGATTTTCAAAGCACAGACTTTAAAAGGCTTATTGCATCACATTTTTTTTTAATGTATTTATTTTTTCCCATCAGAGAGCAGACAGAACTACAGAAATTACAAATGGCCTTCTAGATTCTGAAGTGTGTGGCCAGAAAGGGGTGCAACACTCATAGAGTGTCTGAGGCTGATTCTACCAGGAAGTAGGTGTTGTTCTTGTTCTACGTTTTCACAATTATTAAATACAATAATTGTATGATTGTTGTTTCAATTTTTACTTTTTTTTTTCCTCCAATACACAAAGCACTCTTGCCAACATAAGATTCAAGCACTTTTACACCATAGTTTCATGTTGTACATTTTGACTGTCTCTTTCTTTTTCTCTATCCACTTTCCTGTCTCTCTTTCTCTTTCAGTTTTCGGTTACTTACAGTCTTGACCCCTGAACGGTTCTCTCTCTCTCTCTCTCTCTCTCTCTCTCTCACTCTCACTCTCTCAATTATAATCTCTCAATTCTGCTACAGAGAAATCTTTCCCGTTCTCCATTTCTGTCTTCTTCTACTTCCACAAATCTTTCTTGCCCCTTTCCTCTCTATCTCTGTCTCTTTCTATCATTCTCCTTTTCTATCTCACTTCTTCATTTCTCTTTTCCCATGTTGCCTTTTCTCTTTTTTTTATATACCTCCCTCCATCAAAATTTTCTCTCCATGAACTCTTGACTGCTTATCCCTTTATATATCCATCCATCCATCCATCCATCCATTTCCATTTCCATCTCCTCCTCCCATCTCTCTCACAGCTGTGTCAATGTCGTTTGGTGAAGTTTCTCACATTGGAGCATCAATTAAGAACAAACTTCTGCCATTTAAAGAAGATGTGCATGCTGTGTTCAGGAACCGAGTCCATTCAGCCCCTGAACAACTTCCTTATTAACTCCTCCTCCCGCTATGACTAATCGCTTGGGGCTGGTGCATTTTACCATCAGCTGAGACACAAGCCAGTCTTCCTGGAACATGCATTTGTGAGCTGACAGTCAGTAAATGATCGGTTCCCATTCACTGAGCCATGGGAGAAGAATGAGTGACAAACTAATCGGGACGTGTACACATGGTACGCGCTTCAGCGTGCTCAGATCAGCAGCAGCTTCGGACCTTTATGAAGTTTCAGACCATTTGACACTGTGCCCGCAAAACATTTCTTTCAGCAATGTTCCCCACAGCCGTTAATACGCTCTAATCCGAGCTGTGGTTTGAATAGTAACACGGTGCCAGCCATAGGAAGCGTAAATCAGCCGTCTAACAGGCGGAAATACACCGCCTTCCTCCGCCTGCTAGGCAGAGTGACAATTTATGACATCTTTATGTAAATCATACCCGGTACTTAGTGTCATGATTCGTCTTAGTGCTTTTCAACCTCAATGACTTGGTGAGAAAAAGATATTTCGTAAACTTGCTTCTGTGCTGTGGTGTGAGTTGTGTAAGGAATAAAACACAATGTGTCATGCTTAGTCCAAATTAAGGAAAATATATAACATAAATGTGAGAGTCCCAGTGGTGCAGTGGGTAGCGTTTATGCCTCACAGCTCTGGGTTCTCCAGTTTCTTCTCACCTCCCGAAAACAAGCCGATAGGTGGATTAGTGACTCTAACTTTCCTCTAGGTGTGAATGAGTGCATGCATCAATTTATTCCTCTTCTCTCATCCTTATACTCTCTCTCTCAGTTCTCATGACTTTGTATCTCTTTCCACTTGTCTCCCATCTCTCTTTCTCTTTCAGTTCTCTGTCCCATTGACTTTCAGTCTTGACCCCTGAACCCTTTCTTTCTTCTCTTTCTTCATCACTCTTCATCTCTCTTGATCTTCATCTCTCTCTCTTTCTAGCCTCTTCAACTGTCTAGAAAAAAAAATACTTGAGGTAGCAAACAGCAAGAAATAAAGAAAGAGATGGATGAGAAAGAAGAGTGGAAAGACCGAAAATAACATATACACGGAAGTAGGAATGTTTGATGAGCCGGAATAGGAAGAAAAAGGGAAAAGAGAGGGAAGATAAAGAAATGAAAGGAGTTTCCGCGTACGTTTCTCTATCACATGACAAGCTGAGAAAAAAAAAATAGTGGCTGGTGAGGAAACGACTGTTTAGAGCTGCTATAACATATGCGAGAACAGGAACTAGCTTGTTTCAAAGAACATTCAGTGTAACTATAAATGGATAAAAAGTATGACAAATCATTGTTTAATAAATTTAAAAAAAAAATGTAACTTTTGGCAGATTGCTGTGGTATAAGACAAATAAATAAAAGGAGATATCAAGTCACAAATTCAAGAGATAACAAATCATGATTTTTCAAATACTAATACAGAATTACAAGATAAACAGTCAACACTGTGAGTATCTCAAAATTTTGACTTCGTATCTCATAATTTTGGTGCAGTATCTCAGAGTTATGACTTTGCATCTTGTAATTATGAGGCAATGAACAGGAATATAGTTTTAAGTAGCAGAAATGGGCTTCCATAGTACTCCAAGGGAGAGAAGAAAGAAAGAGATTGATGAGAGGGATGAGTAGAGAGACAGGAAGAGAGAGAAATTGTTATTCATTTCCTGAACACGCTTAAACATGATGCCACTGTTAGAAATATCTCTCTGCTCGTTAACAAGAGTGAAAGGGAAAAAAAAAAAAAAGAAAAAGATGACCCAACCCTGAGCGAAGTCATGAACCACATGCCAACTGATCTCCGGCTAATTGCATCCGTGTGTGTGTGTGTGTGTGTGTGTGTATAGCTCGTGTCTATCTGTCTGTCTATTTGGCTGCCAGACTGTTTGTTTGGAATTGCTGTCACACTCATTTATTTTCTCTCTCTCTCTGTCTCTCTCTCTCTCTCTCTGTAAAAAGAGGTATTTGTCTGTGTGCTGACACTAATTGGAGAAGAGCTTTAGGCCTCCCCTGGGCAGCAGCCTCCGGAGCGTAGCCTTGATTAGTGACATCTTAAGAAAGTTAGGGGTGAATCTAAAAGGCGGGGAGACGATGAGAAGGACAGTGAGGCAATCAGGAAAGAGAAACAGAATAAATGAAAGAGGAGGAGAATGGATGGAGGGGTGGAGAAGCGAGAGACACAGAGCGATAGATCAGTTTTCCAGAAATGCGCAGATTAACTGCATTTTAAATGCTGTGCTCGTAAGGCTACAAATACATTATAAAAGCTTATTCCAACACTCATCCGTCAGAGCCAAGTCACAAATTAATTTATTTTTTTATTTATGAAAGACATTTTCATACAACAGCGCTAATGAATTGTCAATTCTGATTGGTCAGAACGTGTGATTATATTTTCTATAACAGCCCGTTTGAATACGTCATCGTTTCTGTCATAACAACGTACACACTGGGACTCGTACAGCGGACGCTCCAGATAAACTAATGTTTATTTAACATGTAGGGAAGGAGTCTCCAATGTCAGCACTTTGTAATAGTCAGAGGTAACTGACTTTTAAGTTTTCCAAGGAATTGACATTTTGAGGTTTCTTGGTAACATGACAAGAATTTGTTTTTGTGACTTTTTAATTTTCAAGTATTTAGACTGTTTGTTGATGTTAGCTGAAAACTTGTTCTTCTTGGACGTTCCAGTAACATCAAACGTAACGACTTCTTCTGTCAACCTGTATAACAGCAAAACACAGAGCGTTTTACTGGCTAATAAAAAGGAAATACTGAAATCGTTGAGAGGAATAAAACACTATGAGATGTGCTGTTAATGGAAAATAATCAACTTCGCATTGGTAACAGTAACTCCGCTTCATCTCACCAGTCCGTCATTTATTATTTTCCTATAACAGCACAACATGCAGTGTTTTAATCCTTGCCCATAAGGTCATAACAGTGATCATTATTCTACATATTAATAACTGTAATAATAGTAGAGCTTTCACAGATAGTTGGAGAACACTGCAATTTGAATCACACTGTAACCCTAAATTTAACGAGTTTCGCTTCGTCGTTTGTCACACGGCGCGTCGTGGTGGTGCAGCGGGTGGTGCAGTGCCAACTCTTGAGTGTGTGTGTGATGGCCAGGATGCAAGTTATTTTGAGAGACAGTCCCTGCTTTATGTAAATGTTGCTGCTTTCTATGCCTAATTTATGACGGGAGATGCATCTGAGGGCCTGGAATGTAGGACGACATCGCTTTGCACGTGACCTAGACACATTTTATTTTAACCAAGCCACAAGCAGACACTCAATAAATCCTGAAGACATGGATGGCTTCATCGAAATATCTCTAAATATAACTCTGATATGACGATGGATGCATGTTTCATTCTTTATCAGCATTCCCATGCTTTTCTTTTTCATCTCACTTTTTATTTTGTTCCATTCCTGATCCTCTCTTTCAACCTCTTCTGCTCTCTTACACACACACACACACACACACACACACAGACACACTCACACACACCCTTCTTTGTTTCTTCTTTAGCATGCTGTTGGCGAAAGGCTAATTCAGGCTCCCCTAATCAATATGCTTGCAACTTATTTAACTAAAAGAGCAGAGGCCGCCGCTGGGGAAGGCGTTTGGAGGAGAGGCTTTCTGTCATTCTGCTCCCTGGGATTAAAACATCAACCGGTTATGAAAATACGCAGGACATAAATAATATAAAGCTTCACATAACCGCTCGCATCCAGCCCATGGTCTCTGAAGTGTTTCAAATAATATTCCAGGCAAGAGAAGGATCTCATGGCTCACAATGCACATAATTACCTATCTAATCATTTGAATTAGAGGAAGACAGTGTGACACGGCACAGAGGAAGCTCCTGTCACCTTGGCCATTACTCCAGGGATGCTCTGAATAGTGTACATGACTCAATCTGGCGCTTTAATAAACTTTAAACATGCATTATGGAATGAATAAAACACTCAGTGTTCTGCAGTTGTAAGAAAATAATCAATGATAGCAGGGTGTGATGAAGCAGAGTTACCCTTACCAATCCAAAATTGATTATTTTCTATAACAGTATATCCTCAAGTGCTTTATTCCTTTTACACCACAGCGATTTCTCACTGATTACAATATTTCATTAATTCAAGAATGACACATCATATTTTCGTCCCATCTATAGTTACATTTAATGTTGTGAAATTTCCATGAAACAAGACATCACTTATGTTCTAAACATTCCACCAGACAAGTCCTTGTGTGTGATGTTACTATAGAAATGATGACTTATTCGACCGAGAGCATTGATATAAACCTGCAGTTTGAATTACAGCTGTTACTACCACTCAGAGCTGCTGTTACCGAAAATTAACCAACAGTTTCTGACCAATCAGAATCAAGAATACATCAGCGCCGTGGTAAAGAGGCAGTCTCTCTCAAATCCGGCGCTATTTCTGTTCCAGGGGAATCAAAAATAGATAACAAGTACAGGAAGAAATTATATTAACTCCGATATAAAATCGAAGCTCTTTCTTTGTCAGAATTGAAAAAGATACGGTTGTATAGGTTGTGGAATCCTCACGGAGACACCACTTTATAAGGCACAATGAAGAGCTGACCTTGTAGACCGACAGAAAGAGAGAAATAAAGAACGTGTGGTGGATACAGAGAAATAGAAAGCGAGTTCCACACGACTTCCACTCGAAGCCCATGAAGAGAAAATACTGTTGACAGAAACAGAGTCGATAGAAAATGCTGACCACTAGACACATTTTTTTTCTGCGTCTCATCTTCTCAGTGCTCACGTTGGCAATTTTACACAGCCATATGTATCCGTGTGCAAGACACCAAAGTTTCACTTGATGTTTTTTTCCCCTTACGATAGGGCAGATAGAGCAGATCTAGAATGAGCACGCTGAAGCAGTCAGCAATTTCCATCCATTTCTTTTTGAAAAAAAAAAAGATTCAAGCATACTACATGATTATCCAAGTTTACTACAACTACACAAATATATACTTGAAGAGAAGGGTCTGATATAATAATGTTTGTGGCCATTGTTCAGCAGTTACGCTGCATTTTGCATGAAACATCTTTTTTATATAATAATTCTTTTCTCATAGATATCCTTAATGTATTTATGAAAATGCATATGAGTAATAATACGACAGGGTGTACCAAAAGTCTCCATACATAGGGGAAACTGACACTTTTTAGCAAAATGTCTTCCTTTTTTTTTTCAGATAGCCTTTAAGAATGCCTTTGACAAAAGAAGAAGATATCAAAATCATTCTCGTGGCTGGATCGGGAAGGTATCGCAAGGTTGTGATAGACTTTAACAGGAAATATGGCAAGCACATTACACACAACAATGTTGCCAAACTTATTTTCCTATTCAAAATGACTGGAAGTGTTGCAAACCAACCGAGAAGTGGACATCCATGAACATCCACTGATGAAGGCACAACCAACATGGTGCTGGCGTACATAGTCCACTACATATGGAGGCTTTTGGGACACCCTGTAGTTCATTTTAGGACCATGGTGAAATTAGATGTTCTGGCAATGCCTGGTGTAGAACAGAACATTTAAACACACTACATGGCAGTGAGGTGAGGCAGATTTTGGAGAGAATGATGATATGTATATATATATATATATACATATTTTTTTTGGTGTACATTTCAGCACTTAGTTTAGCAAACTGCTATCAGTCTTAACTGAAATCAGTCTTAACTGTCTTAATAAAACAGTCTTAATAAAATCAAACTGCAACAAAACATAGCAGAAAAAAAAGCAAAGTTTTCCTTGTCCTTACTCTGTTCAACACAAACAGCCTATAAATACACTTCACTCTTAACCACACACAGATGAAAGCACCCACTCATTACCTGCTCATGCTCTGCAACTCCTTCTCCCTGTCTCAGCCTGTGCTTGACCACAACCTTATTCGAACAGTGTCCTTGTCAATATGTTACAGGAGCTGCAATGACCACAAGAAAAATGAAAAACAGGGGATCTAATGGTAGAGATTAATGCCCTCACACTGTTTACATGTTCTATGAGAGGCTTTATTACTAACATATTCCTTTTTATTTTCCTTACTGAACTCACATGTCCTCTTTAGTCCTGAGCATTCTGACAGCTCTGTGGCCAAACATTTCACTTCACAGCTGCTTTTCAACGACAATTTGTACTTCACACAGAGCTCTGTTAGTCAGTGCATCCCAGGCACAGTCTGCGTGATGAAATACACAGCTTGTGAAATACAAAATAGCTTTAGCACATTGAACATTAATGTCAGACACACTGTAAGCATCTGTTATTGGGAGTACTGTTACAGAAAACCCATCAGTGACAGGGTGGTGTGATGAAGCGGAGTTACAATGACAGCATGTCCTGAAGTGTTTTATTCCCTCTTATACCACAGCAATTTGCCAATAATAACAATTCTTATTAATTAAAGAATGAAACATGTTTTCTATCCATTTAAATGCATTTAATGATGTGGAAATTTCAGGAAACAGAGTTAGTTTCTGTTATTTTATAGCAGCTATAAACAGTCGTTCCTTCACAAAGCTCTCTTTTATACTCTCTCTTGAAGACAAAAAAAAATGCAGCATTTCATGCTACCAAGAAACCTCAAAGCATAAACTCCTCTGTCCTGAAGACTTTCACAAAGCACTGACACTGGAGACTCCTTTCATAAATGTTAAATAAATGTCTCCTTACAGCAAACTTCACCGTTTCAACAGTCCCTTTGAATGAGCTGTTACTATAGAAATGATAAAATATTAGCATGAGTGCATTAATTAAAGCTTCTGTTATGGAAAATGAATCAACACCTCTTCTGACCAATCAGATTTGAGAATTCACTGTTACTTTTTTTTTTTTTTTTTTTTTTTTTAATCAGAGGGCAGGCTGTTTTTTAGAGGCCAGGGTGGGTAAAATTAGAGAAATTTTATAGGAATAAGGATTTGTGAATTATTGGAATACCAGAACCAGTTGCCAACAGTGCTGCTCACTTTCCTCAAAACTAGCCTTCTCTCCTCATCTCATTCACAATCAGGAGAGACTTCATTACGGCACTTATTTTCATCCCACTTCATTATGATTAAGGTTTCTGGCATCCATAAACATGACTGAATTTTTATTTTTATTAAAATATGACTCACTGTGGCTGATTAGATACAGAAGAAAAGGAGATGGAAGGAGAGCTGTCATTCTGTTATAGAAAAAAAAGCATGTCAGACTGTGTGATTTGTCATTTTTACAAAAAGAAAGAAACAGAGAGAGCGAGAGAGTGAGAATATGAGTTCAAACTGTTGAAACAGTTGTTTTAATGATTCCCCTTGATTTTTTTTTTTTGTTTGTTTTTTTTGTAAAATACTAACCCTGTTAACATGATTTAGTACAACAACTACAAATTTAAACTTTTTTTATAATTCTAACCCTAATGACACATTTTAGTATTGATGAACAAATTTCATTAGCACAATAAAGCTTAACATACACTATATTACCAAAAGTATTCGGTCACCCATCCAAATGATCAGAATCAGGTGTCCTAATCACTTGGCCTG